>SATU01000641.1:0-15948 GCA_004335285.1 Ascochyta fabae | reverse complement strand
TTAATAATTAAGAAACAAAGATTAAATTCTTCTATAGATCTATTAGTTTAACCTAATTGTTTATATATCCTTAATCTGACGCTAGTGACTTAGCGCATCTGGATTCGGATCACAAAATCAGTAATCCCGATCAGATAATCACTAATCTAAGCGGTATTTACCGCGACATTTCCTGTATCTGTGAACCTTCTGACAACCTCCATGATGGCACTGTGTGCAGAGCCATCCGGGACAAAGTCGTCCAGGGGTACGAATTCGTTCAAGGTCTCATCCCATGCACGGATGTCGCTGACTCCGTCTTTGTACGCTCCCTCATCTTCAACAAAGGCTTCCTCCTCTTCTTCCTCCTCTTCTTCTCCCTCTTCCTCTCCCTCTCTTTCTCCCTCTCTTTCTCCCTCTCTTTCTCCCTCTCTTTCTCCCTCTCGTTCTCCCTCTTCTTCTCCCTCTCGTTCTCCTTCTCCCTCTTCCTCCCCTGCACCAGAGGCTTGCCCCCCTGCGTCAGCGGGGTCATCTCCAGTGCCAGTATCGTCTCCGAGGTTCAAAGAATCGATCGCTGACATTCCCTCGCGGTGACGAGTTTCTGGGGAGGGGATTGGTTCGATATGGCGACGCGGTGGCTCGATAGAAACAGAATCAAGTGGCTCAAACGGAGAGACTGACTTGGCAGCCCCGCCAAGCTTCTTGTTCATAATTTCACGCTCTTTCTCGTAGTCGAAGTCGGCAACCCGCTTGCCCGTCAGCCTCTCGTACTTGGCTTCGGCCCTGTCGAGGAACGCGCTGCTCTCTTGGACCTCTTTTTGGGACGCCGGGAGAAGATCGTCCCATTTCTTGAAGACGGCATCTCGCTCGGCCACGACGCTTTCGTAGTCACCCCACTGTAGTCCGACTGGTGTTGTGGTATCGGTAGGCTCAGTAGTTTGGATTGGCTCATCTGGATCGCTCGGTGGAAAACCACCGCGGTCTGGTGAAGTGGCTGGGGCCTTGCCTTTACCTTTGTCTAGGATTCTGCTGCTTGGTCCTGCACTGACACTGTCATCGCTTGTGTTTCCGGTCATCCTGGCGGTGTTGAGTCGGCTGTGAAGGATCGGTTGGTAGACGGAAAGGATAGTGGATAACACTGTTTAAGAAGGACAGAATTGGGAGACAAAACTAACTAGATTGTTCTTTGAGGTTCAAGTGACCGTAACATTCTCGTCAGGCAAACGTGCGGTGATGGCGTGATGACACACATTCACCCTCATTGTAAGTCTACAAGCACCATGTGCCTATGACAATCGTTAATGACGGTTTCCGAGATCCGGTGAAAGGTAAACATATGATCCAGAAGGAGCGTGTTTCTTCAAACTGCATCATTGCGATCACATCACAATCTAGCTAACAAATACTCAGCATGTGGCCGCAATCAATTGTTGACCCACTTCGTTATACGAGGAAAACTGAAGCTGGATGTCATGAACGCACATTGCAAGCGGGAATCACAAGCGCGTGGCGACCTAGCGACGAAAGCATTCACAATAGTAGAGAAAGAACAAACTTTGAACAATGGAACCTCTACTGTGGTGACGAAGTCGGTTGTGCAGCTGCTTCGAAACTTGAAAACATTTTCTTGATTCAGATCAGCAGCACTATGACGCCCAGTATCATACCATGTGTAGACTCCTCCTGAAACATCCCGAAAAAGACAGTCTTGGAAACACTATCAAACCTCTCAAAGTCTCCAACTTGTGCTCACCACCATCGATTTACCTGCCATGATGATCACTCAATGTTCGACCTCAGTCGTCCTGGGGCCCCCGAGACTCCTCCACAATTTCCTCCAAGCCTCTTGTGAGCGCACGATGTCTCAAATTGACAACGAACTGGTCCGAGAACAGTTGGCGTGCTCCGGAAACTTTGTTGCCAATCTTCTGAAACATCACTCGTGCCTCTTCATCCATCAGCTGCTGTCTCTTCTCTGAATCCGTGTACCTAGCAAACACCTTCCGGGATGCTGAGACTGTCAAACTGATACCGGCAAGCAATTTCATATCCTCTTCAATTTTGTCCAGACTGCGTTTGTGATGCATTGCTCGAAGACTGACAAGCTCTCCGAACTTGACGGAACACTGCTGGAGCCAATTCGTGATTACCGCAAAGTTTTTCTTGGCGGTTTCCATGTCTCCAACTTCCTTGCTCAGTTGAAACCCGTGGAAAGTGCTGTGTGGATCGAGGAGATTGAGATGTCCATTTTGGCACATAATGATCTCGTTGCCCAGATTCTGGATGAACATACCGTAGGCCGTATGCAGCTCAACTTCAGAGTGCGTTGCCACACCTTCCAGTAGACCTTTGCTTCCAGAAGGCGCTGGACCTGAGTCGCGAGACGGTTCGAGCCGGTGTTGAACTTCCTTGACGTAAATTCTCAACAGTTCCTCCACCGGTTCATCCATGTTGCAAGGTGATCCAAGTTTCTCAAATGCCGCCTTGAAGACAGTGTTGCATTCTTCTTCCATGTACTTGTTTCGCAAGAAGATGTTCATTGTGTTGTCGAAGTATTCGCGGACTTGCTCTGGCAGGCGCAAAGCAGGGTCGAGAGTGATACCGGTAAGCTTGTATGCCTCGCTGATCGATGTCATAAACATCATTACAACCTTAGAGGTATACGCTTTTTCCATTGTGTATAGGCTCTCTATTTCAGCGAGGAATACATCGACCTTGATCTTTGGGGTCTTCGACGAGGTTTGATGAAGGCCGATCCGATCTATTGAGTCCATAACAGCATCGACTATGCTACGTGTCTCAGCCTGCAAGCCTTCGATTTTGAGCTTTATCTCCATGATGTATGCCTGTACTTGAGACTGAATGTCAGACTGGGATGTGTAGGGAAAGATAGAGAACTCGTCTGCAGACTTCGCAAGCACAGCTTCTACCTTTCTCTCTTGTTCATGACGAGAATCAAGGTAAAGAGACAGTTCCTGGAAGAAATGATGAATCCGGTCTTTGAATGACTGCGTTCTATCGAGCCGTATGCGCATTGCTTTACATGGTGCAGCAAGTGCTTCAAGGATGCTCTTGAAAACCTCCGTGGCACCTTTCTCCTGGCTGGCAGATACATCGTCGCGTAGGTCTTGGTATAGGGTCTCAAACTGCGCCGCGAGAGATCCCGACATGACATGTGACGGACCGTAGATTTCGGTTCGAGCAATGTTGATCTTATCTTTGAGCTCCTGGTAACTCACCTTACGAGCCCGCAGATCCTCGTGCGTGTCATCGAAGGCATTGAAGAACCAGTCCAGGCGTCCTTCGGGTGTTGACGGCATTGTAGCTGTATCAAAGTTGTGTTTGCTGATGAAGCTATCCAGACGTTTCTGAATTCGTCCCTCCACGGTGCTCTGCCAGTCGCTTGCCTCAAGAGCTGTTTTGGAAATGGAAGCGTCGGAACGCACGAAAGTGAGGAACTCTCCTAGTCGGCTGCTCGGGCGAGCACTGGTGTCGCTGCCTAACGGCATCCCTATCGCAAGGGCTGCGATAGAGAAATCGTCGTCAAAACGTTTCAGCTCATCCTGATGCTGCTTCTGCAGTGTCTCGATTTGTTTCCGGTGAGATTCGTCTTTCCTGAACAGTCAAGGTCAGCCGCAGTTCGTCGGTCAAGCCATACACACAAGCGCATGGGCTCACATACTCCTCAGAGGCATCTTCCAAGTCTTTTGCATGCTGTTGTTGCAAGCTCGCCCTCTCTGCCTCTCGGGTCTGATCTAAACGGTTAGCCCAAAAGGTCTCACGTTCCAAGGCGAAGCCCGTAAGCTCTGCCATGGCGATCAAGTTGGACGTTTCTTCAAATGACCGATCGAATTCTGCGGTACTGTCTCGATAGAGCTTCTCTTGTTCCTGCAAATCGGAGAGATGAACGTGCTCCACGATGGTCAGCTGATGCGCTGATGCAGTAGCAGCAAGTTCTGCACGAATTTGGTCTGGATCAACTTTCTGGGTCGCCATCTTGACAATGATGTATTGAATGATGTTGTGAGAAACGAATTTCACAGAAAAGGTGCGACTAATGTACTGTCCTGTGAGGAAGTGAATGATATCGTGGTGTGCAATGTGCGAGTGCATCAAACGCACAAACGGCACGCGCAGCCCTTCACTTCTCATTGTTCATATTTGCTAAAATCTTCCAGAACTAGCCCTACAAACGTATTGCGCCGTTCGTGATAAATTCCTGTTTTTTCTAACAAGTTGTGATTCTTTCTAAGACCCTTCCACAAGTGACACTGATCAGTCGGGACAATGTCGCACATCAGTGTTTCCAGCTCGCGCAGTGATGACGACGAAGATAACGAGAGAAGTCACATTTTCAACGACGATGAGTCCGAGGAAAGTTCCAGTGACGACAATGAAGAGACTGAAGAGAATTCAGACGTAAGTTTCAGTCCGTAGAGTTTTTCTTCTTGAGCTGACCCTATAGTCGTCTCCTAAGTCTACCATACAAGGCAAGGCAGCCACAAGCGCTGGAGCAACGTCAGATAAAGTCCGTCACACCAGAAGCACTGCAGCTAAATCAGCTGCTTCAAGCAGTGGTGCTCAGCCAGTCCAAACCAATACCCAGCCCGTACAGTCAGGCATTACCTACTACGACAACGAAGGCTACGAGGAGTTGCTCGACCCTGGTGATCAGATATTCCAGGAAAACCTCGACCATGACGAGTACAGCCAGCTGAGTATGCGTCTGCAAGAAGATGGTTGGCTGCCGCTGGTGCTGCTGGCATACAAACACGACATGGCGACGGACTCTACCTTCATGCGCAATACGTCAAAACACCAATGGATCCTAGCGGCCGACGAAGTGCTATCGACGGTGCCACCATCAGTGCTCGAGGCTATATGTGCGCGCAGCGGTAACCTCTCGCAGCTGTACGAGACGACGGCGCCGGTGCGGGATGTGCTCGACAAGTACCGGGCGCGGGGAGAGAAGCAGGCGAGCATCTATGTCCGCGAGCTCACCATCGGTCCCAACTACGAGCCGCTGACGCTCGAGGTAGCTAAAGAGCTTTCCGAGCATACCCTACTGTACGCAAGCCATGCAGGCACAGTTGGCCACAACCATGCGTCGCAGGCGTACAAGATCGACCACTGGGACAAGGAACCTCTATGGACTGTCGCAATGAGCCAGCAGGGCAGGCGACGGTTCTTGGAGACAGACAAGCGGTTGATCGAACCAGCACGACAGCGGCGATGGCTGACATTTGCGCGTGTTCTCTCCAAAATGATCGATGAGTGCAGGCTCCGAGGCGAGAAGCATATTCCCACCATGCGCTATGTCGGCTACGCGATGAACGCCAAGGTCCGCGAGCAGCAGCACGATAGCCTCAAGACGAGCCCGCTGAGTGTGTTTGTGCAAGCATTTCTGACGTCAAGGCAGGACGTAGCAAGCGTACCCAGCGTGAAAAACTTTACTGTTTGCCTGCTGACCGAGGAGCAGAACGGGTCAATCGCTGAGATGCTACTCACACGTCTGGCACGTGCCTACTACTTTGCTGGGGGTTTCAGCACAGCACAGGCGGGGGCTAGCATAGCAAGCATCAAGATGCGCAAGCACACAGAGGAAGAGCGGAAGAAGGTGTGGAAGGGCTATCAGGACTGGGTCAGGGACGCACGACACACTGAGTATCTTGTCAATCTGCAGACCGAGTTGTCTAGACGTACGGCACGCCGCCAGCGAATCCACTACGAAGAGGTTGAGGCCACAAAGAAGCGACTCACCGAGCTCAAGGGCCGCCGGGCCAAGATTCAAGAGGCCGTCGACAGGTATGAGGCTGTGACCCAGGATCCACGATTCGAGCGTCTCAGCAGTTCGCCGGGATTCCCAGACGGGACTGAGATCATGCAGCGCATGAAAGCGGTTCTCGAGAAGACGAAGACGAAGGAGTGAATGTTGTCGGAGTGAGGTTGCGTGGGTTGATGGATTTGCTGAATTTGGATAGTTACTTTCACTGAGCTGTAGCACGCTGTCTGTTGCTCTCAAACCCGAGTTCATTGTCATGTGTTATCACAAAACGTCAAATCTATGTTTCAAACTTATCTTGGCTTCTTGAACGCTGTCTGTGAACACGGTGAGTGCTTCTCAAAGGCCGAAACAGCAAAGATTCAGTGAGTTTATCGAAATTGCAAATATCTCCATCGACAATCATTTAGACTATGTCCATACACGTGCTACATTGTACTAAGAGAGACACTGGGCCATGTGAATCAACCACGCTTCTCCTCATCCTCCTGATCTTCTGCCGCCATGTCGTGTCCCGGGATGGAAGGCTGGATGCGCATGTCCGAGATGTGCTTGTCGAGAAGGCTGGCGTCGGTGTTGGTGCCGGTGGAGGTTGTCTGAGGCTTGGCCTGCTCCTTCTCACGCCTCTTGGCCAATATCTCCTCCACGCGTGCATCAATCTTCGCCCTCTCACCGGCTAGCCACTTCTGCCTCTCTTCTTTCCTTACAGCGCGTTCTTCATGGAGCATCTTGGATCGGCGCGATGCTGCCTCTGAAGCCCGTCTGGTCTCTCTGGAGCGTTCGATAAGCTCTGGAATAGCACCGCGGCGCCCGTAGTTGAAGACATCGCTGACAGTGTCAGGGAGGTGGTCGTCGTCAGCCCCGTATTTGTCCTTCACCTCAACGCTGTAGTCGCCCGCCACCTTGGTTGATGGGAGAATGCTGGGCTCCTCCTTGATGTCGCTGTCTGTATTCTCTTCCGCCGATCTGCATGCATTAGCGGTGTCATCAGAGGAGCGCAATAACTCACGTGTCCGTCTTTGCGGCCTTCTTTGGCGTACCCGCTGCGTACAAACTGTCTTCGGACGGCGACTTGTGGATTTTGGGTGCGCCGGGCATGCTGATCCGGTCAGCAGTGGACGATGATCAGGTGTGGTGACTTACTTTGCGGTTGTTTGAACGTTGTGCAGGTGTTGTTGGAGCAAAGGTTGCGCGGTGCGTGGCAGGCAGATATACTGTCGAGACTGCACTAGTCTTTCACCGTCAACTGAACGTTTGCAAAGAGGCCCGAACAGGCAAGTAGCATAATTCCCCTTGGCTAGAGATTCTTTCACTTGACTTGATCAAAGAGAACTGTCTGGAGAGCCTTTCACTTCGCCTGCGCATCTAGACCACGGCGTCAATCAACCTGAGAATGAGCGTGCACGCTAAGAATTGGAGGAACATCCAGCGCGCACGTTTGTGGCATCAGCAGACACTGGTAGCAATAGCACGTTCTCCGTCCGCGCTCCGCTGATCGGTTGCTATCCCCGCCCAAGCATGTAGCGCGCAGGTTTTCGAAACCAATGTGCCTGGGAAGCGTGGCTCACATCACGGCGGCCCTCCGCACTGACTGGCACCGTGTGAAGCTGAAGACGACTAAGCCGAAGCTGAAGGAGTGAATGTAAGAAAATGCGGGGTGATGGATTCAGGCCAGCTAGATAGTTACTTTCACTGAGCTGCAGCATACTTTGACGGATACACCTCACTTAGTCAAGCCTTCTGTTGCGTTCGATTTCGATTGTAGATAGTTACTTTCATTGTGCTGTCATAATTGGACTGTCTGACCGCATTACAATCAAACCAAGCTGACCGGCAGACGCTCGTATCTACTACATGAAGTTCATCCTGCACGACTGGAGCGACGAGCTGTGTTTGAAGCTGCTCAAGAACGTGACAGCGGGCATGAAGAAGGGCTACTCCACGCTCATTGTCGAGGACTTCATCCTCCCGGTGAGGGGCGCGGCGCTGCTGCCGGCGATGTGGGACATGCAGATGATGGCGCTGTTTTCGGCGATGGAGCGGACGGAGCGACAGTGGAGGAGTTTGTTTGAGCGTGCGGGCCTGGGGATTGAGGGCTTCTACCAGCCACCGGGCGACGGCACAGGGATTATGGTGCTGTCGTGACTGTAGTTTCGGATGTGTCCTAGTCTCAGGATGAAACACGTTGACCACTCCAACCTGACCGCGTGAACTTCACTCTACCAACACGATGGCGATTCCGAGGCGATTGGTTCTCCTCCTCACGGCTACATTCCTCCTCCTGCTGCTGGCGATGCTGCTGGCGACGGCGATTGAGATCCGCGCGCCGCCGCCCAAGATGATGGCCGTGACGCTCGCGCAGGGCGCAAAGTACGGCGGGTCCGCACCGAATCAAACCGCAACACAAACCGAGGGGATGATTGGGGATCAACAAACACCACCGTCAAGCGTCAATACACCGATCCTCGCGCTGTCGTACGCTGGGTCTGGCGGCCCGAAGCACTGCCGCGGGGGTCTCTTGCAGAAGATGGCGTTCGAGCGGCCGGCAGCGCAGTGGGAGAACGGGACCTGCATTGATCTGCCCGGCGAGGCGCGGTGCGGCGTGTTCTACGCGGAGAAGGGCGACAACTGCGAGGCGCAGCTATTCAATGAAGCCGACTGCCACAACACGTCCATGTCGTACGTCAACACGGTCGTCTTCATGCCGGAGGAGCGGCCGGTGGGGGGGATCTGGCGGAGCATGTGGGTGAGGTGTGGGGTGGATGTGCCGGAGGTGGCGATGCTGGACCCGGGGATTCTGGGTGGAAAACCTCCTTCCACAGCTCGTGCGTCTCGAACGTCCGACTCGGATACCGCGGTTTTTGCCGCTCGTTCAGCTCCTCCATCCGCGCGTTGTCTTCGACACTAAACACTGTACCCGTCTTGCTGGCAACTTTGTATGGATCGACGTGTGCAGGCCCGGGAATCCTGCGGTCTGCAGTCGCCGTCAAAACCCCGACAATCGTGCGGATGCCCAGCAGGTCCTGGATGTTGTCGCCGAGCCGCGGAAAGACGTGGTTGAGCAGGGATGCAACGGCGGAGGAGAGCTTCTGCACAACACCGAGGATCCTCCCCGCGGGCGCGTATTCCAGAACATCACCGTAGACGTCGCCGCTGCCGGTGCTGTTCTCTGCCGGGGCTGCAATCCGCGCGCTGACCCGGGCAATCTCGTCGTCCAGGTTGGGGATGATGGGCGTGTGGGTGTTGATATCTCGAACGCCTTCCAAAATCCACCTCAGCACATTATCCGCAAGCACTTCATTCGGGAGAATTGTCTGGCTGAGCAGATTCGGCAACCACCCCAGCGCGGCTTCGATATAGTTGACGGGATGCTGCCTCACGAAGCGGAAAGCCTGGCGCCCGAGATCGTAGTGCACCCCCGGAAACCACACCTGCTCGACTACAGTATCAGGGGACTTCTCGCTCGGAAAGGCAAGACACGGCTGGAAGGCCCACAGGCGGTCGTGCAGAGCAGGTGCGTGGCGGACGTGCTGTACTACGGTCGAGACGTGCTGGTCGAAGAACTCAAACGGGGCCCAGTCGAATCCAATGCCAGCGTTCAGCCGCGGGATACCCAGAGCGCCGACCGTATCGATGACGCTCATACAGCGGATGGGCTGCTTGACCTGCCAGACTCCCGCGTTCGCCCGCCGCCGTCTGCTCTGCTCGCTTTGGGGGGCGTCGATGGGCAGGCTGGAGCGGTAGGTGCGGAAGATGTCATAGCAGAGGCGGTCCATCTGTTGTGGTGGGCGGCGCCGGATAATACCACAGTTATTGATCATGCCCGCGACACTTCGTACGGTAAAGGCGCCGCGACTGAAGCCAAACAGCCAGATCTCGTGGTCGTCGGTGTAGTGTTCGACGATGAAGCGGTAGACAGCAATGCATTCCTCGCCAATCGCAGAGGCAGTTGCGCCGTTCCATACATACTCGAGAAACGTCGCACCGAGGCCGATCCCCTCTTGGTAGCCAGCGACGATGTCTGACGAGCGGGGGGTGATGTTGTGTACGGCGGCAGGCTCCCCACTGCTGAAGTTGACGTCGCCCACCATGTCTGCCAGCATGCGGATGTTGCTGCGAGGGGCGCCGGCTACATTCGTCTCGCGACCGACCTGGCAGTGTTAGTTTGGAATGAGGTGGAGGTGCTTCTTACCCAGGTGCCATCGCAGAAGACGAGCAGAGATGGCATGTTAGTTGGAGTGTTGATGTTGTTTGTGTTACCGGTCAGGTGTTAGACTCGTCGATTCTGACGTCATTACAATACATCCATAGCATCCCACACCCTCTGCGCCCTCCTGTCCACCCTCTTCGCGCTCGCCGCCCCCTCGACTTCCCCCACCTTCAACCCCCCCAGCACGCTCTCCACCCTCCCCCGCATGTCTCGCACGCCCTGCACCTCGGCCTTCTTCCGCCTGACCTGCTCCTCCATGATCCTGATCAGTGTCTCGCGCGCCTGGTGCGGCCGGTACTCGTTGATCAAGGCGTGCATGTTGCAGACCAGCGTCAGGATGTGCTTGAGCTTTCTGTCTTTGTGCTCGCTTGTGGGGTTCAGCGCGACGGCGCCCAGGAGAGAGACGTATTCGATGATGATGGAGCGGTTGAAGCGGTTGAGGTACTGCTGGCGGTCGATGTTCGCTTCCGTCGAGGTAGAGTCGGTGGGGGGGTAGAGCTGTGTGTACGTCCAGTCACTCAACACGAACTGCTCGCCGAGTGTCTTGGATACAAAGTCCATGGTCTGGGTGAAGTTGTTCGTGCCGGAGCTTTTGGCGCGCTCACCGAAGACGTGGAACGATTCATGGTCGCTCGGCGGGGGCGGTGGGGTGAGGTAGCGGAGTTGGACGTCTAGATCTGGCCTCTTGACGTGTTGCTCTCTCTTGATGACTGCCAGACGCTCGAGGTTCTCCGCAGTGAAGTGCTTGTAGAAGGGCGGGGGGTCGGGGAAGTAGTTGAGCGGCGGTTCTTCTGCCATGGCGTGTAATGGTGTTGGCGTGAACTGTCGTGGTGGATACCGTGTTGATTACTAATTTGGTGTAATCCACGTCTAGAACCGCTAAACCGCCAGCGTATGCTTAAGAAACTATACGCAATTAACTTTAGCTATTAAGTAATCAACTGGATTTCATTTCCTGTTTATATATAAATTAATACAACTTAAAGTTTTTAAAAGGTTCCATGTATATAGGCCTAGAATTAAAGATTAGTAAAAATGCCCTCTTTATCTATTAAATATACCTAGGCATTGTATCAAAATAATTAGGAATATTTTTTATTAAACCTATAAAAGGACTTAATATTAAGTAATAAAGCTTACTTTATTACTATAATAAGCTATAATAGAATTGTTTAGTACTATAGTATTCTAAAGCTATTATTAGTTAGTATTAGTCTTACTTCTAGTAAAGCTATACTAAAACTATACTATTGTTACAATGTTACTAAACGCTAGATCTACTTACTAGAAGCTTAGCTTACCTAAATTTACTCTGCCTAAGGTTAGGGTAACTTACTAATAGATTTAAATCTCTTCTTACTTATACTATGTATATAATAGGCTGATTGTCTATACTAGGAATATTAAGTAATTAGCTAATAGGAGCACAGAACGCTTAATAAGCATATTAATAGTAACCTAAGTAGATACCTATGTATAAATTAATAATCTATCTCTTAAGTTATTTCTAAGCTTGTTATCTAATAATAGTTATAAGCCTAGCTTTTTAAGACTAGAATAATCTCCTCTTATATACTTAGCTAGAATATACTACTTAGTAACTACCATTCTTGTATCTTTACAAATCTAATTAATGTACATAATAACTAATGCTTTAATCCTAAAGAGAGCTTATACACTTACTAACTAATACTAATAGCTAGAATAGTATATCTAACTTAAACTCTATATAATAAGTAAGAGATTATAGAAGTAGATTAATCTATTAGCTAAGAACGTAATACTAATACACTACTCTAAGCCTAAGCAGCTAGAGCTACCTAGCTTAACAACCTTAAATAACGCTAAACTATACAAGATATAGATTATAGAGTATAGAGCTAAATTAAGCAACTAGGCCTCTTAGTCTACGCGCTTACAGAACCTATAGGCATACGTTAATACTATAGTAGACCTAGTAATTATAACTCTAGCTATAATAAAGCTTATTAAAGAGAAGAAGTTAACTCTCTAAGCTCTAATTAAGGTACTAAAGAAGGAGCTAGCTCTATCCAATACTAGTAAGAAGAACTTAGTACATGCCTAGTACTAAGCTTATCTCTAAAAGGCTAGGCAGGGTTAATAGAATCCTAAAAAATAGCACTAAGAATAGAACCTTCTATAAAGTAAAGCTAAAGCTCTTAAGAATACTAATATAAAAGGCAAGCTTATAGAACATAACTTCTTAGACTTTTAACTAAAATAGTACTAGATTAGTCTAGAGCTATATAATAGTCTATTATCTAGAACTTATTACTAGGCAAAACAACGCTTCTTCTAGATAAAGTTAGCAAAGTGTATTTAGATCTTCTTTAAAAGCACTCTATTTAAGCTTCCTATAGCTTAGGTAGAGTGTTTACTACTATAAGTTAACTAGCTTAGTGTTAGAGCTAAGAGAACTAGAAAGAGTAATTAATAAGTAAAAGAGTTAATTAAGTTCCTTCTTTTATTATTATAATAACGAATTACATCTATATATTTATAGTATTAGAATTAATCTCTAAGTGCTTTAGAAAGAGAGGTTACACCCTAGAATTATATTCTATAATAATCTATAATAGATTAGATGTTCTAATCTAGTACTTAGGTAATGTTTTACCTTTACTGCAATACACTTTTCAAAAGCGCTAGTCTATAATTAGTGTTCCTAATTTTGCAGATCCCTTATTGCTCTAGTTTTCCTTATTAGTTGTTTTAATCTAATTACAGTGCGCGCAGTGCCTTAATAATTAAAGTCTAGAGATAGTTGCCTAATTAGGTTAACAACTAAATAGCTACACATAAAATAATATTAAAATAATATTAACTTCTAACTTTTCTTCCTTATACTCTTTATTAGCTAGTTAATTGCCTAATAGTAACCTTCTTACTATTTATAATTAATCTCTATTATTCTACTCTATAATTGCTAATCTTAATTTTAGGCTCTTAATAAATACGCTTATAGCGTAATTAATAATAGCATGCCTCCTAAAGGCGCTCTAGAAAGAGGTAAGAAGGCTGCTTAATTTACTCTAACTACTTATAAAAACAAGATTAAGATCTATTAATAAGACTCTTGTAAAGTGCTTTATAAGTGCTTTAAGCGCTCTTACAGAGCCTAGTTCTAGGAATGTTAAGAAAGAGCGCCTTGCTACAGCTAATCTAATTTCTCTAACACCTTTTTAATCTAGCTAATCTTCTTGTACGCCTATTAAGCTGTCTAATAATTAAGAAATCAAAGATAACAAGAAATATTAATTAGAGATTAATAATTAGACGCTGTTTAATCTGCGTAAAGAGTTTAATACATTCTAAGATAAAAATAATTATAAGGTTAATTTCTTATTAATTAAAATTATAATTAGTCTTATTTATAAATATCTCTGTAATTTGTATATTTGCTATATAACTAACAGCAATAGCAATAGTTAATGCTAAAATTGTTTATATTTGCTAGATTCTAATTACAGCAGTAAGCGCTGTGTTAAGTATTATACTTATTCTCATTTGTTTTCTATAAGTAAAAGAGGATTAGATATTCAATTACCTTGTTACTAATCTGTTTTTTTTGCCGCGCGTTATTCTAAGAACTTGCTAAACAGGCATCTAAGTCTCTTGTTAATAGCAAGAGTTCTATAAGTATTAACCTTAAGTTTATTAATTATAACTAACTAATCTAGGAATTGCAGAGAACTGCTCTGTAGGCTCTTTTTAAAGTAATGAAAGTAGCTAACATTAAGAGAAAGACTGTAGAAGTAGAGAAGGATTAGAAGGCTAAGACATTAAAGAAGAATTAGGAGATTACTAATAAATAGGTTATAATTAATCTTACTACTAACTTACTCTACTTAAGCTTAAACTCTCTTAGTAACATAGCTAGAGCACTTCCTATTATAGATTAGATTACTACTACTACTTTTAGTAAGGGTCCTACAATGCTTGCGTCTTTCTCTACTTTAATCTTGCTGCTTACTTCTAATCTAACAACTGCTTTGCCTTCTTATACTCTAATCCTAACAAGTTAAGGTTCTACTTAGATTAATTTGCCTACTATTGCTCTAGCTCTAACTACTCTACAGGTAGTTATTTAGGTAACTTAGCCTAACTAGTCTAGTAGTAATATATTTATTATGAATACCTTCTAGATTAGTGCTTTAGCTACTCTTTGTTAAGTTTCACACTTTAGACAAAGTCCGTAAGTAATCGTTCAATTAGGCCTTAAGGATAAATACAAGAGCAGGGAACTAAGAGGAGTAGTAAGTATTATACGTCTAAGACCTTAGCTACTTAGATTGCTAGAAAGAGTATAGAGTAGACTATCTATTTTACAAGCAGGTTTAAGATATTCTAATAACAAAGTTAATTAACAAAATTAAACACAAACTATAAGGGTTGTGTTCCTACTAGCTATATACTTAGGAGATACAATGCTTGTTAACAAGCGACTAGAGTTAGTCTAATAAAAATACATAAAGATGCTTGTTAATAAGTGTAACGGGCTAGGCCTAGGTGCTGGCTTCTTAGTGTACACTGCCTTAGCTGTACTCTAGCTCGCGCTCTTAGCATGGACTAGAGCCCCGCCACAGAGCCAACATATTTAAAACAAGGTTATAAGAACTCTGCAACCTCTGCTCTAGAGGTTGTTCTCTATTAAATCCATCTTGTATTTTACTAGCAATCTCCCTTAGAGGTTAGCTCCTTACAATTAAATTTAATTACTAAACAAGGATTAATAAGCCAGACGTTTAACAACGCTGCTAGGCATCTAGGTAAATACAGCATTAAGCTGTGCACTAGTAACAACAATTAATTAAATATTAGAACTAAACTCTAGAACCTTGCTACCTTGTTAGTACTAGAAGAGTAGTAGTGTCACGAGTGAAGTAGCAAGCCAGGCATGTGGCAGCGACCACCTCTAACCTAGTTGCTAATAAGTACTGTTCTAGCTATGTTATTACTATTAGAGTGATTATTCGTACCTTTTAGCTGCTATGGCTAGGTGGGCAGAGTCTAGTCCTAACAAGTAGGATAAGCTACTAGCTTATATACTAGAACGCCTAACTAGCTATCTATTATAAGTAACCCTACTTAAGGCAGTAGTAACTTTTACTAACAATAAGATCTACCCTACTACAGACTCTAACTAGAACCTATAAAGAGAAGACATAAGCAAAACTATACAAAGGTTAGTTAAAGCCTAGGTCTAAGCCTACATTGCGTCTATAAAGTTACTAAACTATGTTATAATACTCTCTACCTCTATATAAGCAATGAATAACAAGCTAAGCAAGGCTATAAAGTTACCTAATATAGGCAAGTTTAGTAGCAACTAACACGCATATAGAACATTTAAGTCCTAGATAAAGAATAAGCTAAAGTCTATTAAAGACTATGTTACAATCCTGTGCTAGGGCACGGCACAAACATAAGTACTAGCTAACTAAGACCCCTAACTCCGCCCTAAAGGAACAAACAGTAGAGAAGAACAGAACACCTAGGGTTGTTACGTAACTGCTTATTAACAAGCATAACACACGTGACTGCTTATTAACAAGCATAGTACAATATGCTTATCTATAAGCACCCTTATGCATTTTATTAGACTAACTCTAGTTGCTTATTAACAAGCATTATATCTCCTTAGTATATAAGATTATAGGAACACAACCCTTATAGTTTGTATTTAACCTTGTTAATCAACTTTGTTATTAGAATATCTTAACCTTGCTTACAAAATAGATAGTCTACTCTATACTCTTCCTTGCACCTAAGTAGCTAAGGTCCTAGACGCATACTACTTACTACCTCTCCTAGTTCCCTGCTCTTGTATTTATCCTTAAGACCTAATTAAACAATTACTTATAGACTTTGTCTAAAGTGTAAAACTTAACATTTTAAACACCCCTAAGATAAGTACTTTAGGAAACTGTGCTACCCCTAGCAGCTCTCGCTTAAG
>SATU01000640.1:0-15987 GCA_004335285.1 Ascochyta fabae | reverse complement strand
TTCTAAACCTTTATTATTTAAGTCTTTATTTTTAGAGATTTTAGTAATTATGCTTCTAACCTAGACACTCTTTAGTCTCCTAGCTAGGGCCAACTTATATCTATTTATGTAGTAGCCCTTCTTTCTACATCTTAGGCAGATGTTAGTATCCTTCTACTACTCTATAACTTCCTAAGTTTGCTACTCTACTTGCTATTAGTTGTCTAACTTAATCTTTCTAGAGTAGACCTTAGCAGGTTCCTAGTCTATACTATCTAGGTTTGTTCTTTGTGTGTGTTGTCTAAAGGTGCTATTTATTAGTGCTTTAGACCTACAAAGGTTAACCTCTACTACTAATACCTTAGCTATAAGACTCTAGAGATCCTAGTTGTCTAGAATATCTACTAACACTATTTTGTCTTAGAGGTCTAAGTAGAGTGTAGATATATACCTAGTCTTAAGGTTCTTTATGTTGTCCTTCTTAGCAGTGTTATAGGCTAGCTAGATAAACTTTATATTAAAAGCTTTAATACTCTAGTTACTCTTCTTTATAGTAATAGTTTAGAGCTTCTGCTAAGAATATTTCTTAAACAAAGAGTCCTTGTACTGCTTATCTAAGAAGTCCTAGAACTAGGTAGTTATACTTATTAGGTTACAATCCTTCATTAATAAGCTAACTTACACAGCTTGTCCTTCTAGCCTATTAAATATATAGGCAACTTCTAAGACAGCTTCTTAGTTCTCTATAGACCTTAGCTTATCTTTTATCTAGGACTTAAACATCCTATAAGCATATTAGTTACTACTAAACTTGCCTATGTTAGGCAGCTTTATAGTCTTGTTTAGCTTGTTGTTACTTATCTGTATAGAGGTAGAAGGTGTTACAGCATAGTTTAGTAATCCTATAGATATAATATAAGCTTAGACCTAGGCTTTAACTAGCTATTATATAGTTTTGCTTATGTCTTCTTTTAGCAGATCCTAGTTAGGGTCTATAGCTAGGTAGGCCTTATTGTTAGTAATAGCTACTACAGCCTTAGGTAGGGTTGCCTATAATAGGTAAGTAGTTAGGCGTTCTAGTACATAAGCTAGTAGCTTATCCTACTATTCCTCTAGTACTAATAAGGTAGTAATGTTCTAGAGTTTAGTCCTAACGTCTAATTAATTGTTGTTACTAGTGCATAGCTTAATGCTGTATTTACCTAGACACCTAGCAGCATTTTAAACATCTTGCTTATTATTCCTTATGTTAGTAATTAAATCTAATTATAAGGAGCTAACCTCTAAGGGAATTTGCTAGTAGAATACAAGATAGATTTAATAAAGAATAACCTCTAGGGCAGAGGTTGCAGAGTTTTTATAACTCTATTTTAGACATTTTAGCTCTGTAACGGGGCTCTGGTCTATGCTGAGAGTGCGAGCCGGAGTACTGCCAAGGCAGTGTACGCCGAGGAACCAGCACCTAGGCCTAGCCCATTACAGTGTTAAGGACAACTAAAGGCAGTGCAGCAGGGCAACTAGGAGTAGATAATAGTTATATAGGGCATTAATAGTATAGGATAAGCTATTCTACTCTTTATTATCTTTAAAGGCTGTAACTACCTCTCTGCCTAGTACAAAGAGCCTAATTGTTAGGACTAGACTCTGCCCACCTAGCTATAACAACTAAAAGGTACAAATAATCACTCTAATAGTAATAACGTAGCTAGAACAGTACTTATTAGCTTCTTGCCACTTCACTCGTGACAATAGCCCTCCCTTAGGTGCCTGTCCTTAGGCACTAAGGATAAGTACTGGACCTTCCAGCAGCAACAGCATATCCTGGCTTACGGCACTAGCTCACGTTGACTTTGTCACCCGTAGCTCTGCCTTGTGGCCCTGCCTTGGCTTCCCGCTGGCTTGGCTGAACCTGAGATCTGTGTGGATCTGGTCTGCCACGTAACTAGAGGCGTCACCTAGACTTAAACCCACAGCGCTTTAGGTATTAGAGTAATCATTATGTTAGGACTAGACTCTGCCTACCTAGCCATAATAACTAAAAGGTACGAATGATCACTCTAATAGTGATAACATAGCTAGAACAGTACTTATTAGCTTCTTGCTACTTCACTTGTGACACTAATCTGCCTTACAACTAGGTTATTAGAGTCTCTAAAAACAGATAGACTACTTATAAGCTTAGTCTAGACTAGTTAAAGCACTTTAATGCCTATATAAAGAAGTGTACCTAAGAAGTACACTAGCTACTTTTTATTAATAGCTATAAGAGCTATACCTCCCTTAACTTCTAACAATACTATAAGGAAGTAAATATTATTACACTATATATACTTCTACACTTATTATACCTCTTATAGCTACTGGATATAGGCTATTTTACCCCTTTAAAGAAAGCGTATAGGCGCTAAGCTAAGAATTTTATATATAACTATATTACCTATATTACTAAAACTAAGTTTCTACTATGCTTTATAGGCGCCTATAAGGAGATATTTACTTCTAGTAATATCTAAAGAGGCTTTTAAGGCGCTAGAATAGTCCTATTTAACCTAGAATAGGTTATAATAGGTCTTAATATCTGCCTATGTACTCTACTACTACCTACTATAAAAGATAAGCTCTAGTAGTCCTAAACCCTAAGCACTACTTTGTAATTAGAGTTGCAATTAACCCTAGTTTAAGAGAGAATTTAAAGGCATGTAAGCAGCTTACTAACTTTAATAGTTAATGTAAAGTTCTAAGACTTTCTTCTTATAATCTTTATTAGATAGTTTCCTTTTTAGAGATAGTTATTACTTAAAAAGACAACTTAAGCTATTTAGCCTAAATATATATATATTAGACCTAAATACAAGTACTTTCCTAATTAGGTTTAGCTCTTACCTAATCTAGTCAAGTACTATCTGAAGAATGCCTAGCTAGAGAGCGTTAGAAAGCTGTGCTTATTATAGCTATAGCTTTACTAGATCTAGAGTTAGCTTTCTTGCTATAAATAGCTTAAGGACACATTGCCTTTACTAGTAGGTTACGTGTACACCTACGTAATCTGCTAGTAGGTTGCGTAATTGCCTACGCAATCTGCTTAGAAATCTACTTTAGATCTCTTAGTATCTATTAGTAATAGCTATTCTAGATCCTTCTACTTTGTGATAGAGAGAAGAGAAGTAGAGTTTAAATACTACTTACTTTCTCTCTCTCTTTGTTCTATACCTAGCATTTAATATAATAACTTGTCTATTATATTATCTTATTATTACTATACTAACTCCTCTTGCCTCTTTAGGCCATACGCTTCTTATCTTAGAATTACCTAGTCTAGTTAGTCTAGGTCTTCTAGATTAGGGAAGAAAGTAGTCTGTCCTCTCTTTCCCCCTACTTTCTTTACAGTTAAGGCCTTTAAAAAGCTTGCTAAAGGCGCAGCTATAGTAGTGTATAAGCTAGTGTTAGCTTAAAGAGAGATTACTAGGCTTTAAGTAGCAAATAAGGCTACTACACAATATAAATTATATAAAAGAAAGTAGTTACAGCAGAAGAGAGTTCTAACAGCTAAGAAAGGCCTTTAATTAACTACTCTAACTAAGTTTAGGGCGCGTAGTAATAGTAAGAAGGTAAGAAAGCAAGTACGTGTTAATAAAGGTAAGGTAACTTAAAGACACTATAAAAAGTGCTATAATATAGAGCATAACTTGCGCATATATAAAAAGCCTATAGAAGGTGTAACTAAATAATATTATATGCTATACTACTGTATAAAAGGCTAATGTAGGCTAATATAAGCTATAATAGAGTAGAGGTTTAGTGTAGTCTTAGCAGAGTAATCTGCTTAATTATATAATCTGCTTAACTATAGAGTACGTTAATAGTAATATTCTAATATATTAAGAACATGTTCCTATGTTATTAAGAAGATATTCTTAATATATTAGAATATTACTATTACTTCTTTATAAGATTAGAACTAGTTTCTTTAAAAAAACTTAAAATTTTCCTTTATATTATTATAATAGGAACATGTTCTTAACATAATAAAGAACTAAGTTTAGAATATGTTTACCTAATCTTGTTTATTAGTTAGGTAAGATTCTAGATGGTTAGGTCGCTAAGTCATTGCTTGGCTTGGTCGCCTCCGTGATTCCGTTGGTCGGCCGAGCTGCAACCTGCACTAATCGCACGCGGTACCAAAGTCGAGCATCACAGAGAGGACACTGAGCGGTAGAGAAGAGCACCGTTCAACAGTGATGCAGATATTTGTTATCTAAATGTGGATTCGTCATTGAAAAGCAAATCAAGGAAGTAAAAGTGGGGATGGAGTTGCGTCCACGGGTGCTTTGTCCGTCTCTTCACGAGCTTGGCGCGACGACGCGACGACACGACGACAATCCTGCATACGCATCCCAGGAGGTGAACACCTCTCCTTCAGTCTCGGGAGCAAAAATCCCAAAAACATACAACAGCGGGTATTCGCTAGTGGTCACCCACCTAACTACTAATCCGCCGGTACGTTGCTTAAATAGGGCTGAGCGAACGGGAAGCCTTGTTTTCAAGGTCCTATGGTCGTATGTGGAAGAACTGACCAAATTTGCGCACTATATCCCCATGCACATTGACACTGCCGTGCAACAGCTTTGCCAAACACCTACTGTAAGGCCTTCACGTCGTGGCACGTTGAACAGTCCAATCGCAATTGTCAATTGTATTAGTTGTACTACGTCTTTCGCCCCCACACAAAAGATGCTCGAGTAAGCGCTAATCTCTCTTCCTTTTCAAAAGTTCCAGTAAGGTAACTAGCAACATAGCCACGGCTGATGAGTTTAGCTCAGTGTCACATTCCTCTGCAGAGCCAAGCCTTGCTGCGCCTTGTTCTGCCGGACCTGCGTAATGGTAATATACCCTCTCTAACACTATCGCAGTCGCTTCGAAAAGGTGTTTCACATTCTCGCATGTTGCTTATTGCTTGTACAAATTTAAGATGTATGAACAGGTATCTCAAGAACGACCTCGATCTCATACGTTCACGTTCGATTTCGACAACGTTCCCATGGAGTACCTCAACCTAAATCCTCACGAAACCGGAGCTCAACCTGCAGGACGGATGGAGTTTGACGTCTCCAGTGTCTCAAATTCAACTACGACAGACCAGTCTGCTCCGAATTTTTCAGCATGCAAGAAAGCCAACAGCAAATGTGTGGACAGCAATCATGCAACCCTGTCCAGAGGCGCTTTTCATCAGTGGATCTCGACACTGTTTGACACGTTGTTGTCACTAATCCCGTTGTTCTTTCTAAGTAAATCTCTAGTGTGACCGATTTGAGCAAATGTCATCTAACCAGATTACAGTTGTAGCGATTATTTGTCTTTGTCTGAACAACCGACCAATTTCTTCGTATGGAGAGAATATCAAAGCAATTACGTTGCTTTCGCCAAAACTCTTTCCAATTGTTTGCGCAGCTGTTCTTGGGAAAGTGTTACGGCGTATAGGGCTTTTCAAGGCTGAGCGTAGCTCTACCATCGGCGTAAGTGTCAAGTCAACACTAGTTTAATGCCAGGCTAATGAGCCTCAGACTCTGGAACAACTTATAGGCAGCCAATCCTTTTTTGCTAGTATAGAAAGGCAATTTGGCCTACGTCGCATTGACTTTTTGGGAGTTGCAATAATCGCCGCGTGGCTCCTGTCTCCACTGGGCGATCAAGCCTCTTTGAGGTTATTATCGACGAAGCCCTCAGTCGCCACTTTCACCACTCCCATAAAGTATCATTCGATAGCAGAATTTGCCAACGACACGTTGATCAGTGAACACATGGAGGAATACAGCTGGAGTCGATTCGCACCTCTCTACATGACGGCTCTACAGACCTCACGACAGACCTTCCAGGAACCTCAAGACCTCTTTGGAAACCTCCGAATCCCAGACATAAATTCTTTACATCCAACTGAATCTACCACGAACTCGTCTTCTCTGCTGCAATGTTGGGAACCGCACCGCGACCATGTACACATCCCTCTTGGGCCATCCTGCTGCGGACATACCAAGCCGTGGTAACATCTCGTTTATGCTGGAGTCCTCAAATTAGCAATTTCTTTGTGATCCGCTTGTGCAGAGCAACATGTCCCAGGTGAATGATAATGGCTCTAAAAACGACTCTTACGTACGTGAGCTTGGCAGGGGTCCCTCAAAACAAAGTTTCAAGATTGCTCGTTCTTGGACCAAGAACATATCTACACCTGCTGGTCGCACGGCCCAATTTGGCGTCAACTATCTGTCCAAGGCCTCATTCAGTATAATCGTAAATTCAACATGCACGGCGACTTTTCGATTGGTCAAGTCTAAAGTTGAATTTGAGAACGCTGCATGTAGCGTACGAAGAATGCAAAATTTAAATCGAGATATAACAAGTTGTTTGGGGAGGCGACCCGGGACGGCTTGCCCAAAAGGAGCTGGAAAACGATGTTCGCGTTGCTCTGTCAATATATGCCAGCTGCTGACTTAAATGGCTCAACAAGGACTTCAGAACTGGTGGAGCAATTTATCGCCGATCGCTATCTTGTCACCATGGCCAACTCAGGAGACGGATCCGATATGAGTATGTACTGGGTGGATCTTTCTACTTTGCCTCCGGAAGTCTTCAGCCAACGTCTGCAAATCGCCGTGAACACTTTCTGGGACTCAACGCTCGGCTTGCAGTATCGCATAGGCAATCTTACATGGCAAGACATAAAAGGAAGGAAAAATTCGCTATTAGCATGGAACACCACGACTGCCACTGGCGAGCGATACAATGGCGAGCAGTACGTGTGCCACATCACCTTTGCCGCTCTAACCATCGCCATTTCCTTGTTTTAGTTTGTAGCGGGCAGCATTTCTGTTGTTTTGGGGTTTGTCACAAGGGCACCAGACATCTTAGGCTATGTTTCGACCTATGCTCGCGATGATCCGTACTTCAGCCAACACGTTCCATCATACCTTGAGGGTATGGAAACCGCAAGGAAGTTTCGAGATGTTCGCGTTATCATTGGAGACGTACGAAAAGAGGAAGACGTTGGGCATGTTGCGTTTGCATCGATGGACAAAGGACCACAACGAGTTGAGAAGCAGAGATTGTACGATTAGAAGCGCCGCAGTGAGTCTTGAATAAATAAACACAATCGACCAAGCTTGAAGATGCGCAAGTGCTACTCGAGATACGATTCTCACGATCGAAGTGGAAGAGAAAGATTGATACCTTATCACACAAAACGTGATAGCTTTTTGTAGCTACTCGAAGTCGGACCGGACAATGAATGTGACTGACGCTACATAGCCTGCCCCGCGTTTTATCCCCCACGCTAAGTACAATGCCTGCATGAAACAGCAACCCTTGCCATCGGCGAGCTCAAAGACGTATCCCTGATGTGGTTTTCAAGATAAGACCATTAAGAGCGGCTTGCAGCAACTACAGCTGATGTGCAAGCAGCGCGACTGGACAAAGCGACCGGGTTGAGCTGAGGATTCTTCAGTCCGCGCACCACTTTTGACTTAGGACAGCAATCTTCGCAGCGCAGCATCTTCAGTCTGCATCGTCCTCAATTTGCATGTTGACTACCTCTACCGACATGCAGTGCCTGCTACCACGTGGCGTGCATCTACCCTGTAGACGTACCGTGTCACGCGATAAATGGTGGCTGCAAGTATGTACTCGTGTGAGGGAGTTGGGCATGGAGCGCGAGGTCCACATCATGCATGCTCAGGCGTATGAGGTGCAATGCTTTGCGAGTTGATTCGAAACAATTGGGTCTAGATTACTGAGTCCGTTGTTTGCCTAGGTTATCCGTGGCGCTTACAGCGTCTACCGTACTTAGCAATAGGGCGCACAACAGGCGATTGATGACTGTTGCTAGCCTAGAGCAAAAACGGCGAATAGCGTTCTCTAAACGATGGGTCCAACGAATTGCAACCATTCCGAAACAAATCAAACCCGCAAGTACATTCTAAATACGGACCAAACCATTTGCCATATAACTTCCAGGAACTCGCTCAAAATATATAAATAACCCGTCCTAACTTATACACAACATGTACCTCCGAGCCATTCACGCAGAAACCTCGCTCGCTACCTTGCGACAGCTCATTCGCAGCAACCCACTCGGCGTCATCACCACAGCCATCCCTTCGAAGCGTTATCCTTTTCTCTTATCCAGCCACATCCCATGGATCCTAGACATCGAAGATGAATCCAGCGACACCGAGCTTGGCACCCTCCGCGGTCATCTTGCCCGAGCAAATCCTCAAAGCAAGACCATTATCGACAACCTCGAGGCTGGATCAAAGCCAAACGGCTCCTACCTAGAAGAAGAGGTTCTCGTTCTCTTCACAGCGACAACACACCACTATATCACACCGAGGTTTTACACCGAGACCAAGCCTGACACCGGCAAAGTCGTCCCGACATGGAACTACGCCGCCGCACAAGCCTACGGGAAAGCAAGGATCTACTTCGAATCAAAGTCACCAGAAACTGGCGCCTTTTTGTCGAAACAAATCCACGAGCTGTCTGAACACGCAGAGAAGTCGGTCATGGGCTACAACGGAGAAGAGGGCAGGGCGGGGCCTTGGAAGGTGGCGGATGCGCCGGAGAAGTACATTGAATTGTTGCAGAAGGCTATTATTGGAATTGAGATCAAGCTGGATCGCTTGGAGGGCAAATTCAAGATGAGCCAAGAGAGCCCACAAGGTGATCGTGAGGGTGTCATCAAGGGCTTCGAGGCACTCGGGACAGAGACAGGCGATGTGATGGCGAAGTTGGTAAAGCAAAGGGGGGAGATGAAAGACGCCGAAAAATAGTCGAATTGATCGTGCAGCAGGATACAAACTCATCTTATTGTTTGTCAGAATTTAAACGATACACATTGCGCACACATGGGGACGCGGTTCAGCACACACGGCTTGCTCTGGGGCGTTGGGGATCTGCCTTCACCTGGAGTTTTCAATCCTGCACCGTTTGTTCGAGTTTTTCTCCGTGAATAGTAGGTGGTATGTTGTAATCACTTCTAGCTCCTGTGCGCTCGCGTGGTCTTGTCAACAAACAGCTGCAAACTTCGACGACACGACTTCGATTATGGTGGCCTGGTCACAGCCCGCACGCGGTGCCGAGTAAGTGCCGCGACAACTGCAACCGTTTCGTACAGACCCGCTAATGAATTCAGTGGGAACCAGATGATGAATCTGGGTGAACTCACCGCCCGCCTACACCGCAACGAGACCGTCACCCGTGCTATGATGGATGCACTTGGGGCTCACGCTGCGACCCTTTCGCAAAGTATCTGCGCTGATTACGAGGCACTCAACTCGATCGTAATACGACATGAGGCGTTGCTCAGACAGAGATGGGTGAAGAAGACTGTTGCCCAGAGGCGCAAGATCTTGCTTGCTGCTTGGCCAAACATGCCTGAAGCACATCGTCCGGATAATGGCACTGCTACAGAGTGGGCAAAACAAAGCATCTGGCCAGAACACGGCGGGTTGCTTGACCTCTTCACTTACCCGTTCAGTAGGTTCCGTCGTAAATATTGCATTAGTAGTATACTAACGTCGTTTCAGTCAATCAAGAAGATCTCACAGCACCAAGAACTCTACTGGTCTTCTTGAACGCTCGGGCCCGCAAAACGCCCTGGGAATTCGCTGCCATCGAGATGGAGTTCAGCCCTGTTCTAATAATGGCGCTCGAGGCCTGTTCCGACGAGACGCTCTGTATATCAACGAGGATACACTTCACCGAAGCCGTAGACCCGACCACGTACGGCAAAGTCAGGAAGACTGCAAACAGCTCATCCAAACACTGCGATACCAAGGACGGATATGACCTCTGTGCAAGGCGCTCTTTTCAAGTACTGTTGATCCAGCAACGGATACTTGCCTTTCTGCTTGCTTGTGGTAGGGCGATCTTGCACAATTTGACGGATGATCTTCTTCTCAACGGTCCGGTACAGGCAGAACCACCAATCTCAGAGTTACTTGTGGAGAAATATGCGGAGCACAGCTCATTCACAGACATACTCAATCTAGCACCGTATCGTGGATGGGATTCACTCAACTTTTCCCAGTTGCGTGGCTATGTCATGGGTACCTTGAGTACGCAACGGAACCACATCTGGGCACTCCGCGAAGATCCAGGCTACTTTGCAGACACAGTTCAAGAATATCTAGATCACTCACTTCATGCAATTCCCTCAGCATGCCAGTCGCAACCTCGCTACCTTGTGAGCTCGCTGGACTACAAAAGTTTCGTTCTGGCGGACGTGCTGGACGAGTCATTTGCAATGCTAAACGCTTGGGATTACCTCAACACGCAGCTCGAAAAGTACGATAAGCTCTTGCAAGAAGGTACGACAAAGCAACAACAAATTCAGCCTATCTTGGAAATCGAGGTAATGGCAAAAGTGGTTGGCGCATGGCTTCTCGAGAGACTCTATCGCTGCTCTCGTGCTGCTCCAGAATCGCGGCTGTTGTTGTTTCGGAAATGCGGCACTGGTCTGTTTGATCATCAATATAAATATGCGCACAACATAACTGCAGCGGAGAAAGAAGTCCTTGATTTGTTCGAGAGATTCCGATGGGAAAAGGAAGAAATCACGAATTGGCCGGTATTTTTGTCTTTCAATCTCGAGAGGGTCGATCGCTTGCTTCAAACAAGTGCAACAGCTCGCAGAATGGTCACAGGACGCATGATGTCTCTTCTCACAGACTTATCTGTCATTACAGAATGTCTTAGACAGATCTCACTGTGGTCTCGATCGCCTGATGTCAAGACAGGCAAGGTGGATGGCTGTAGCTGTAAAGTCACCATTCCGGAGGAAACCGGCCTTGCTTTTGACGAGTGGAACTCAGCTCTTCAGCAAGACTTTTCGCCCCCTCTGGATCTAATCTTCCCGCTTCGAGGCAAGCTGAACTATCCAGAGCACAAAGGACGCAGTCGTGATACTGTCGCCGCCATGCGCAAAGCAGAAGAGAACCTAGATCGCTTCTGGGCAGCCATCGATTCTCATTACGAACAGAAGACGGGAGTCGCGCAATACAGGTCCATTCGAGAGTTTCTCGAGGCTAGTGGCAAGATGCACCGAACTGCTCCGTGGGTGAAAAGTCTCGTCAACAGCAACAAGTCGACGAAGACGTCTGACCACGAGTTTCACTCTATTTCCAATCAGCTTCACGACAAGACAGCACAGATCACTGGTGCCTTCGACAAGACGGCTGCTGTGGAAAAGATCAAACCGAAGACCCGGGGAGCCGCTGGATCCGAGCCCGATGATATCGAGACCTTGACTGTGGAATCCCCAAACACTGCTACTGAGAATGTAAAACGCGTGTTTGCAGTCGACAAGCGCACGCGTAAAGTCTTCAGAACACTGTTCTCTGTGTCTTCAGAAGACATTGGAGAAGTCTCGAAAAGCATCAAGTGGTCCGAATTCAAGCGAGCAATGGTCCGTATTGGCTTCTCCGCTGAGAAACTTCAAGGGTCAGCGTGGCAGTTCGCGCCTACGATGCATGTCGGTACTGAGCGTGGCATCCACTTTCACGAGCCACATCCTGACAGCGAAATTGACTATATCATAGCTAAGCGTATTGGTAGGCGCCTAGGACGAGTATACGGCTGGTGCGGAGACACTTTTCAGCTTGCCTGACAAGCTCATAATACGGGGTCGTACGCAAACTTGCGGAGCCAACATATTGGAGAAAGACAAATCTGGATGCGACAACGTTATCTTGCGAATTGGACTAAAGACGTTTCTAGGGCGCTGGGTTCATCTGGTCTAGGCTCATACTGCAGAACAGATACTCGGTCGTGGATCGCATATCTTGCTACATCGCAAAGTGAGTAACCCGGAGTAGCCAGTCTCTCAGATAAAAATTTGGCAATGGTGGTTCATACTTTTCCTCGTATGTCTGTGGTATGCGTGAATTCAACAATGTGGAGTGGTGAAACTATGACATGTTTGCTTCGCTTTCGTTCGAATAATGCCCACTCCCTGCGGCCCCACAATGTTGAGAATCGCCCTAAATTAGGTCTCGTTCAAAACAATCCTCTGTGTTCTTCCTTCTACTTAGTCTTTTGACCAGCTCTTGATCTACTGGCTGGTTAGTCTTGCTGAACATGCTGCAATGATCTGCATTGATGGCTTCGCATATGCGATATTGGGGATTTCATTGCACAAAGGTACGTATTGAACACTGCATGTCCTAAGCCATTCCCCTTATTGGTTACTTGAGCGATTCGGTCAATGATTTTTACCACAGCTGACAGGTAGGCTTTTTCTCCTTGCATTGGAAACTCTCCCGGAATTCACGGCTGTTCGCCATCGTCCCCAAGATGCGTGCCCACTTGGGCGCATGAGGATCGGTGTAGATCCTGTTGATAGCGTTCTCCTTGCGTGACTTTCCACACCACCAGTTTGAGTAAGTGACGAAGAAGAGCTGGTCTTGCGTGAATTGCTCCAGACCCGGGAGATCCTGATTTGGCTTCTTGTGAGAGCGACGCTTCCAAGCCTGATAAGAGGCAGATAGACCGCCAGCATCGGCAATGTTCTCGCCCAAAGTCAGGCGTCCGTTGACGTGGAGAGGCTTGTCATCGTTGCCAGGTACGGAGAAGTTGGCATACTGGTTGACAAAACACTCGGCTCGCTCCCTGAAGGCATTGACCGTAGAGTTGCTCCACCAATCAGTGTAGTTGCCGTTCTCGTCATAATGACGGCCCGTAGAGTCGAACGCGTGGCTAAGTTCATGACCGGCCACCGAGCCGAACGCACCGTAGGACATGTATGCGGGCACGTTGACATCGAAAACGGGAAATTGCATAATGCCAGCCGGGAAGACAATCTCGTTTCCAGGTGGATTATAATACGCATTGACAGTTTGCGCGAAAAGGTCCCACTTCGCACGGTCCACAGGCTTGCCGAGTGCTGACCATTCATCGTCAATAGCAAATTGACGTACAGACAGGGCGTTCTGGAAGAAAGTACTAGATGAGACATTGACAGAATCATAGTATTTCTCAAGGCTTGGAGGATCCATGATATTCGGGCTCTCGGTAGGGTATCCAATCTTTTGAACGATGTTATGCACTTTGTTGATGGCCTGCTTGGTGGTTGCTTTATCCATCCATTTCGTCGCTTGAAGTTTCTTGGCAAATTCAGTCTTGATGTCAGTAACGATGGTGTCACCAAACTTCTTAGCTTCGGCAGAGAAAGCTTTCTCAATGAAAAACCTGCTCAAAATCCAGCCCACACCATCGTCAACGTGGCCTACACACTTGCGCCACCGTTCAGGAGTAGAGTCAGCATCCTATATATGTCAGAAAAAACCGTAGAGATAAAATAACAATTTCTGCTGACCTTGCCGGCGAGTTCATTGACGAATCGCTTGTAGGGCCTGACGGCCTCCGCGTCAACGTATTCTGAAAGTGACTGAACGGCTTTCCAGACCAGATGGTTCATCACCACCTCGCTGTCAGTTTCTGCAAGGATGGAGGAAAGCTTCTTCTGATAGTCTGGCGCCATGACAATGACACGATCGACTCCAACATGCTCAGGGGTGAGCTCGTGGAGCAGGCCCTTTAAATCAATTTCCGGGGCGAGGTTGTTCGCATCATCAAGACTCATTGGATTGTAGTACTTGGTGACGTCCTCCCGATCCTCGGTGCTAGGCGAGGCAGCTGCCAGCTTCTGCTCAAAGTCGACGACCCTAGAAAAGGAGTCCTCTTCTGCATTAGGGTAAAGAGCACGGAGTACCTCAACAGTGACATTACGGTACTTCTTGACGAGTTTCCCGTCCTCGTAGCGCTCTTTGCTTGGCAAACCAAAGGAATAGGGCGCGGCAACAGACACCACGACAGTATCGGGATCACGGTCATCAGCACCGGTTCCAGTCGCGATCAAACCGGTCACACCGTACCTCGCGAGTAGAGATACGGCGTCGCCATTGGGATACGCTTGCTTGATATCCTCCAGAACTTTCAAAAGTGGTTCAGCACCAAGACTTTTAATCTTTTCCTCATCAAGACAAGCGTCGTAAACGGCTTTCATTTTGTCGAAGTTTTCCTCATCCGCAGATGTCTGCGTAGTCTGCAGCTGCATGGGAGAGAAGTAAGAATGCTATGTAGACTTTGTCAGCCTAGTGTCAAAGTCTGGTTTAATTTACGTACCTGTGAGTCCTTAGGATATGGCGCTTCTAGAATGTGGCGGAGCAACAGCTCGGAGTTCTCGCTCATGATGGTTCCTGTGAATGCGTCCCCTTGATCGGCGCGCAAGTCATGGCGGTCTCTCCAGCCACCACAAACGAGCTCCTCAAAATCGTTGCAAGGATCCAGCTCCTTATAGTTGGGAGAAAGGTTGTAGAGGATCTCAGAGGCCGCATGCACGCATGCCGGCGTCAAGCATAGCTTGGACTTCGCAACGCGTGTTGTGACTTTGAAAGTCAGCTTTGCATTCAGAAGAAGGGCTCAGGAACTTACCATCAGGAACACTATAATAGAAGAGTCCAGCAGCAGCAGTGACACCGAGAACTCTCAAAGCCTTCTTCCTAGATGACCAGCGTTGAGAGCGCGGAGCCGCTTCCGCCCGTGCTTCGTGGCTCGGGATGAGGGGCGTCTTCTCTGACATTCTAGTGTTCGTCGTATTGGGAGTTGATTGATGCGATGATGCCAGCCAGCTGAGCACCGAATTGTGATAGAAGGGATGTTGATGGATGAGCTTAGGTTAAGATGGAGAGATGGCAATGATGACGCTAGGCTGCAGCCCGTGCGGAGGGGAGAATTTTCCAGGGCACTCTATGCTCGGTCACACGCACGATTCATAGAGCAGAGGTAACGCTGACATTAACTAGCTGCGTGCAATTACTTCCTTAGTGAACAAGATGTTATTAAGAGGCACGTTAAGAGGAGTAACCTGGCGGTTTGGGATAGTAAGGATATCAGAGACGGGGATCGAGAAGTCGTCGTCTAGCACTTAGACAACAAGCTAGAGGTGCTGTCGCTAGAACAAGCCTATAAAGGGCATAGACTTGCAGTTAGGCCTAAACTTCTAGTTTGCCTTACAAGGCAAGTTTAGAACCTTATTACTCTTAAGCTATAGCTTATGCTTCTTTACCTATTATGTAGTTGTAGTAACAATATCTTACAGCATACAGTGCTTCTAGTATACAGGCAGTGTAATAATAGTAGTAGACTTTGCTATTTGCTTATTAAGGAAGGCCTTTAGTTTTGCTACTATCTTCCTAGTGTTCTACTTTGCGTTAGTCTTGCCTAGGTTAGCAATGTGCATATTATCTTAGAGTATATAAACTGCAACTGCTTTACACAGCCTATAAAATCCTCCTAGTGTTATATTAAGGCTGTGCACAAAGTTTGTCTTAGTGTAAGTAGAGTGCCTTTACACCCTAGTATCTTCCTTACCCTTAGTAAGCTTAAAACTATAGTAGAACTACTTGTCTGTTAGTAAAGGGTGCCTAGCTTACTATTTATAGTAAGAGGGGTTGCGACAGTTGTTAGCAGCAAGATTAAAGCAGCGAGGGTCTTTCTCTAACATAGCAGCCCTTCTCTTAAAGTCTCTAAGTCTCGCTAATGCTATTTAGAGTTTGAGGATTGCTATAAACAGCAAAGGGAACAGCGTTACAGTTATTCTTGTTTTTAGCAAGCTTGTATCTTGCTGTACTATTAAAGTAAAAGCAGTTGCGTAGCTATGCTATTAGCTTTTAATATATGCTACGCTATTGTATTCCTATGTTTATTAGGAAAAAATTTTGCTATTGCGATTTTCAAAAAACACTAAAGTCTTATTGTATGTGTACTATTACTAGTAGGTTGTAGCAGGCGTAGTACATTAAGAATACATGTAGCAGGTGTAGTACATTAAGCATATATGTAGAATGTTGTAGTATATTAAGAAAACAGCCCTAACGTCTATCTAACGTTAAGAAAACAGCCCTAACGTTGAGAAAACGGCCCTAACGTTCATCTAACATTGAGAAAACGGCCCTAACG
>SATU01000639.1:0-16034 GCA_004335285.1 Ascochyta fabae | reverse complement strand
TAGTAATTATCTAATCTAGATTACTAATTTTGTAATCTGAATCTGGATGCGCTAAGTCACTAGCGTCGGATTGAGGATATATAAACAATCAGGTTAAACTAATAGATTAGTAGAAGAATTTGATCTCTCTTTCTCAATTATTGATCGTTTATCTCTCAAGTCTCTCAACAATCACACCCCCTTCGTCTAACCTGGCTTGTACGCGCTGATCATCGACGGGCGGGGAGAACGGGATGAGGGCACAGGCATGCCTGTTCAGTGTCTCCATGTGCGACGAAAATGCATAAGCCTACTGGGGTTGATGGCGCTTGCATGTGCGACATCTTTGCGGTGTACGGTTCGGCGGTATCCATGGCCAAGGTACTGACAGACTGGGATAAAAGCTTCGCTTGCAAAGCGAAACCGAGAGTTGCGCTGAGGGGCTGTCGTCGTGGTATGTACAGGGTCAGTATCATGCGAGCGCGACTGCGGAAAACTGTCGCAGTTCACCGGCTGATCAATGTAAAGGATTGACGTCTAGGCTAGGAGAGAATTTCGGACGTTTGCTCCGCTCAGCTTTCCAGGGGTTGGGAAGCCGCTACACCTCGATTGTTCGCTGATCTTCTGCAGTTGGCCAGCTTGAGACTCGATGCGAAGGTTCTTGTCGGTACACCTTGTAACCTGCATGCGACGTCTAAACCACGAGCGCCCGTGATCACCTGCCCGGATGCATACTTCCTGCATCATGCAATCCATCGCACACAGCCCAAGCTGAACCTTCGACATCCCTCGATGCTCAGCCATTGGAGGTTTGTAGACGTGGTGAAGACGGCAGAGCGTTGATCATCCCATCCATATTCGTCGATCAAAGGTTATGTCCTCGGAGTGCCCGATGCAAAACTTTTAGCTGCTCTTCGGCTGTGGGAGCCTGGGAGGTATCAAGGCCAACATGGCAATATGTGTTGGCGATCTTCTGTAGAGCGCTTGAGCCTTGCTGAGTTAATCATCAGCCTTACGTTCCCAGGCCAAATAACACAGTCCGGGGCTAGTACCCCCCTTAGTTTCTAACTTGAGCAAAATCTCATGCCATCCTAATAATGTGAGGCGTTATAGGGCGGCTCGGGAGGTGAGACCATCCACCTGGGCATCCACATAGACTACGACTAGTGGTGTGGGGAGCACCACATCCACATTCACGTTATTGTTGGCGTGCCGCGATGTGCGCGAAGAAAAGTCCAACATGTGGAACACATACGGGGCTCCAAGATGCTGAGATGGTTGACTCCTGAAATTGCCCAAGATGCTTGGAGCCTGAAAGACGATCTAGAAGCGACGATGGTGTAAAGAAAGCATGCCGTATTTCACCGAAGGCACAAGACAGTGTCTGACTTGATGTTGGGATTGCAGACTGTAGGTATGGGTGGATGCAGGATGCCTGTGGTTGCGTGTTACGATCCATTGCTGTTCTGTTACTGGGGCTTAGGAAACGCGAACATTGCGGCAAACCATTCATTCAAACTGACTTGTAAACAAGGATCTCATGAATTAGTGAGAGTTCGGAAATGCTATCTCACGCAGCTATCATTCCACCCTATAGTGATACGTTGCGTGTTCGTCAAGCGTTTCACCACATATGCAAATCTAGTTCCCCGATGCTGTGTCCATTTGCCATGGTATCCGCACCTATCTTCCCTTAGTGCGGTCCTCTACCCAGCAGCGCCCCAACACCTTCCGCTGCAAAGTCTTGCAGCCTGTTGCCGTGTGCACAGTCCAGTGCAGCATCATAGGTGATTGCCCCAGTTGCCTGGTCTCCAGAGGCCTCTCTATCAACCACTATTGATCCATTTACAGCAAGCAAGTCCCGCTGATAAAACACTTTGTCATCTTGAACCGTTGTTTCGGAAATGTCGTCAATGCCGCTAAGCACATAGTGCTGCTCCGTACTGCCAAAACCATATGACCTCTTCTGCGCTGGGATACTGATGTAGGACGCCGTACCGTTTTGCGAATTTCCAAATCCTGTTCCACGATATGTTGCATTTTTTGACGCTATTGTTCTCCATCCATCACTAAAGGCAAGTCCACCGATCTGCTCGACATTCTTGCCTCGCCGCATCGTAGCGTCAATAGTAAGGCCGCCACTCGAGGGCGCACGGTAGGACGAGGCAATCCACAGGGGGTACGCAAAGGATTTGTAATAGGTCGAAGATGGAGACGTGTTGTTTCCACTCGTGTTCTGCCAGACAACCTGGTCGCGGCCCTTGTCTGTGAGCGTGCCGTGATTTGAGTATGCAAGCTTCTGAATCCAATCGACGTTTTTGAGGCCTTGAGACGTCTTGAGGGTGGATGATACATGGATCAAGCGTGATACCTGGACCGAGTACTCGAGTGCGTCGTTGGCGCCCTTGGTTGTGTTGGAAAATACATTGATCGATGGCCTTGGGCTCTGTATCGTTGGACTCGTGCCTGTGACAATGCTAGAGTCAGTGTCAAGCCAAATAAACAGCTTGCCCGTAACCACCCAGTTCGATTCAATTGACTGCGTGAGCTCGCCGTGACCATGACCGTCGTCCTCAATACCGACTACTCGGATTTCGAAGACGTGGTCCTCATTGTCGTTGAGTATCGGCAGGAATGGTGTTACATCGATCTCGTCTTCTACCAAGTCGAATGTATCAATGCCCATGAGCGGTCTCCAAAACCCAGGTACGACCCCACCTGTAAAAATCACTGGAAACGGCCAAGCAACACCAGCCAACTGATCGTCGATGAAGAGCTGTAACTCTCTGAAGGGGGAGTGACCATAGAGAACATTGTCGTCACCAAACGTTTGGGTATCAGAAGATAGGACGTTGCTCCACCAAAACTCTTCAGCAGCCTGACCACAGGCCGATATCGAAAACACCGCTCTCCTGGCGTTCCGCGGGATCTTCAGAGCACCAATGGCTCTTGACTCAGGCACCGTGAAATGACTCGGCCTATCTGCGGGAGATCTGCGCGCAGATACCGGGAAGATGGTATCCGCGGGCTCCAGCGAATCTTCGGCAGCGAAGTAAGTCGCCGTCAGGATAGTGTGCCAAGCTCCAGTATACGTGTCGTCTACAAGGTTCCCAAGATCGAAGATGATCTTGTGAGGTTGCTTGAACAAGGCAAGATAGCTGCTCATATCCTTGGCGTAGCTCCACACGATGCCGTTGGGAGTTGGCTCGGCCGTCGAGGTCCGGAATATTTCGACATCGTCAAAGAACATCAAAGCGAGTCGATCGAACTGACGGCCTGCAGAGGTGACGGTGAGATTGAAGACTACACGGTTGTATCTGCATTCTGGTGGGTAGTACTGGCCTATGCGTTTGGTAAGTTTTCTGTTCTACACGCGCTGTCGTATGTAGGGATGTTTGCATCGCACGTATTGAAGATAGAGTTGCTCGGCGAGCTGATGACGTACCTATGAAAGGTTGGCCATACGAGAAAGCGAATGTGTGTACCATCAGAGTTTGCTGACATGTCGCAGAAGGAATTGCGAGGGGAGGCGTAACCTGCAGACATTCGAGCAATGGAGACTCATTACTGGCAGGACTGTTGAGAACAGAACTTTGATGCAACAGTTGAGGTGGCGTGATAAGGAGTGCAAGTGTAACACGAGGGACCGTGATCAGCATTAGACAGATGGAAAAAAGTTCTAGCAGTCTGCCGTTGTATGGCGAACGATGTGGCGGCTTTTGCCGTTCCGATCTTGTCATCTCTTTGTTTTGCCACCCAAGCAATGTGGTGCAGCTCTGCTCTGAACTGTACATGACACGCAACAGGACCCTGGGTGCCACCTGAGTCGTAGTTGTCGCCAAGGAAAACCGGTAACGCCGTCGTTAGAGGTATCGTGCGAAAATCCGAAGTTTTACAATCCGCTAAAACGCCCATAGAAGAACTTTATGTCGAGAGAATTCAATCTAGAGTGTCGAGTTAGCATGCGCTTGCCACACAGGAAACAATATTGTCGGGTACCTCATCGAGGGATGGAAAATCACAAACAGGGATGCACTCGGTCAAGCAGTACCTTTGCGGTTGTCCCAGAATCGTTTTGTCGCGTCCTTGACAACCACAGAGTCGCCGAAGCGTGGCCGGTAGTAGTTGAGGAGAGCGAACTCGTCCGCCGGAAGGACGTATGATGTGGGTTGAGCGTTGAGTTTTGCCCAAACCTCTGCTAACCGCTTCTCGAGAAACTGAGCAAGCCGTTGGTCGACACCGCCGTCACTATTCTGTGCGATGTGGACAGCTTGTCCGAGAGAGAGTTGACCGTAGCCGGCTAGATATTCTGTGTTACCACCCATATTGTTTGAAGAGCGAATAACGGCTGATAGACAAGATTGGTGGTGTAGAAGGATACGCTCGATGATTGAATGGATAAAGGACAGTGATGTGTTTGTTAATAAAAGACTGGAAAGAGTGATGGTCGATGGAGCAGTGAAAGCAGAGGAGGCGAGGGGATAGTGCGGGAGCCGAGTATATATACCAAGGCATATTAATAGTCATTTCAAGAAGGAGAGCAAACCCACGTGGAGAAGCTGGCAGACCCCAAGCACGAGCTCATGCAGCTGCGTAAGGCGAGAGCTTGGTCGAGGCCTCAAACAGTTGGTTCCGGGAGCGTGCCGTTTTGGGCGCTGTCAAGCTGTGAAGCGGGCGAGTGGGTGCGGCGACACCAAGCTGCAGACGATCCGTCTAAAGAACGCGTCAGGCCAGGACCCTGGTCCGGCAGGAAGCAAGTGACGGCTGGGCTTCACAAAGAAGAGAAGAAGGAGCCGCTTCAGAGTGCAGCCGAGCAACTAGGTGAACGTTCCCAGTCCAAGACCAGCTGTATCCGCTATTCTGGAACGTTTGAGTTCTGACGAACCACGAACGGCTCAGTCCCACACCAACCAGGATTAACCGCTGCCTGAAGGGGACTTGACGCGCCTGAAAGATGAACAAGGTCCTAGTTACTCATCAGCGTCGATGCGCGAAAGGTCTAAGTTTGAGACTGGTGCAGCAGCAGGGTTGTTGGTACGCCGAAAACTTTGTTTCCAGCCCACAAACCTTCGCAGGTCCCGCAGTCAGGCTCCGAGCCGCTTTAGAGCGAGATCTTGATTCAGCTAGCGGATGAGGGCTCGAAGGGCTCCCCAACGACAACCGGGCCAAGACAGGGAATAAGGGGCTTTCCCAGACGAGAGGCGACGTGATATTGTGATGGTGGTTGCCGACGATCCCGCGTGCTTGGGTGTTCGGCATATGCAGCACGTTGTTGCAGGGAGAGATCACCATGCAGCAGAGCGTGGGCCAATTAGCGAAGCTTCTCCATACAGCGTAGCATGTATGGATCCATGTCAGTTCGAAAGAGGCTAACGTTAGACGTTGAGAAATGCTAGCAGCCGGCTGCGTCCGCAAGCAGGCCAACGCCATCCTCCCAAATCATCCCACGCGATGACGCTGAGTCTCTCGATGCGCCAATGCTCGACGTGCGCGCCTGCGCCCGGTGTGCGTGCCGGTGACTGACGTGTAGGGCAGTCGGGATGAACATGCGACACGACAGCGCCGACTCGAGCACTACAAGTGATATTGTGTAACGGAGTCTCCTCCTTGTTCCATACAAGCGCTACTGTTACCAGTGAACAGGTTCGCATAGAGTTGGACCCGCACGGCCTGATCGTGAAGCTACGCGTCTGCCCCGCAATATAGAATTCGCAGAGTTATACACGAAGCGGTACAACAATAAGATCATCGGTATGGGAGCGTTGACGGCCGACTGTCAATAATGCAGATGAGCAGACTCCAGGCAGCATTAGGCGACGTTGAACGGCGCTCGGCGGGGGCTGCTATCTCTCTCAGTGCGGTTGCTCCAACACATGCCTGTCGAATAGTGTTCGTTCGGCGTTTTGTGACAATTGAGGCCAAAGCTATGTTCCACAGCAGCGCGAACAACGAAGCGAGGACGACGTGCATCCACGGTCTGTGAACTCTGTTACGCCGCCATAGTTTGGCAGCCAGAGGTGTTCCATGCCGCTGGTCAGGCGCAGTCCATGTGACCGACGTCTGCATGAAGCCACGTCCGAGAGTTACTTTGGGAAGGCCTTTGACGCTATCCACTCGAAGCGAATACTCGATTGGGGTTGCAATCTCACTGCAAGCCGTGGAATCGCAAATCACAGATGACACGCATGCTCAAGGATGACAGCGACAACAGTGCCCGGACGAAAGCCAGGGGTTCTCCAGAGTCCGTCCCGACTCGGAAATTTTGATGCCTGGTTCCTGGATTTCAGAACCGCTCCTGCCGATGCTGTGGCGGGGGAACCTCGACTTGCTTAACGCCGCTGTCTCCAAATGGCCTGACTTCGGCCGGTAAGAGCATCATCTGTACGCAGCGCGGAAATGATTGTTGAATGAAGGATGCGAGAAGGACTGGCCGGTGCTGGCACCGACAAGTGCGACTCGGTTGATGCTGACGTTGCGGCGTTGCGGCCGTTTGACTCGCTGCGTCCACGCCTCCACGTTCTTCACCAGCAAAGAGTGAGGTGAGAAGGAAAAGTCGGCAACAAGGTTTGTCTCTCCCATGCTGTCTGTCGCAGAATGATACATTGCGTTTCCCTTGCCGGTACCTGAATGATGTGCTCAAAGCAGTCAGGCGTGTGTCGGAGACAGGTGCAAAGTCGGAGCTTTCTTCCGCCGACGGCAGCTGCGATGGACCCTGGCAGTTTTATCGTCACTGCGACGCAGCGTCCAGTTTGCGAAGACACTGCGACAACCGCTTGATACACGAACTCAGCACGTGAGCACCCTTGCACCCAACCTGCATCTCGGCCGCCACTTTCAATGAAGACGCGAGTCGCACCCATTCGAGCAGGGCAGCTCCTGTCTGGGAGCTCTCAGGCAACAAGGAGCTCTGCATGGCGCCCGTCTGCGCCGTTCCTTAGGAGCTTCCTCTCCTCGACACAGCACTCTGCCAGCACTCGACTACCGCCGAAAACACTCCAGCACAGTGCACTGCTATACTTCCGGCTCCAGCGATCCGCCCTCGCACGCCGTCTCCGCTCCGTCCGCTTCAACAGCAACAAGCCAAATGGATCACATCACGATCCAACGCCACACTTAGGCAGCCCTGAGCCCGCGCAGTCGCTGTCGCAGAAACTCAAGGCTCTCTCAAAAGAGTACGGATGGGCAGCTCTGGGTGTGTACCTGGGACTGTCTGCCCTTGACTTTCCAGTCTGCTTCCTTGCTGTGCGACTACTCGGCACAGACAGGATAGGCCATTACGAGGAAGTCGTCAAAGATGGCTTTTGGAATCTCATAAGGCTGGTCTTCCCAAACGCAGGGACGACGTCAGCCGAGAAGCATGCATCAGAGGAGACGGCTGAGGCGACATTGAGGGAGGGCAGTCTTGATGCTGGCGAAGTAGCAGCTGTCAAAGCGCGAAACGGGGGTGATGCGTGTAAGCACTGTACTCGACCTCCTTTCCTTCCTACTCACTGACCGAAACCTAGCAATCTGGACTCAACTCGGTTTGGCCTACCTTGTCCACAAGTCATTGATCTTCTTCCGCGTTCCACTTACTGCTGCCGTTTTGCCAAAAGTCGTCAAGACACTCAGGAAATGGGGCTACAATATTGGAAAGAAGAAGCCCAAGACGGACTGAATGGGATCCAGTCTCTGATTGTCAGACGGTTTGCCCAAAAATTCTCTAACTTCACCATCGAGCTCAAGGTCGGTCAGGCCCTCGACACTTTATGCATAATGACGCTGTACACTCAATCTTGTAAGATAAGCCTGTAAGAAACCTACCGCTGCCTGCAAACACGTATTCCTGAAGACCAGAATCGCATCCCCTGTTCCCTGATTCAAAGCTGTACACAAATCACTGCAAAAGTTAACCGCGTATAGCATCGCCATGCTTAGGGCGCCACCGGCATAGATTCTGTCCAGTGCACCAGCACCCAATCCACCGTCTAGAGACCAGTCCTGGTGTGCAGAAGCATGCACCTCGTAGTCCAAACCCTCTGTCCGTATCTGACGCTGCTACACGAGCAGGAGCACTCTCCGCACCACTCACAATCTCCATCTGGCCCGTCTGTTTTGCGTGTCAGACCACTATGCCCTGACGCCCAATCAAGCCCTGCCAACACTCGCCCGCCACACTTAGCAGGCGGCGCAAACCCTAAGTTTCTAGACCCGCCAATCTGACCCTCTTCCCAAGGCAGCGGCGTGCTCTTGCTGCACATCACCCACATGGGCAAACTTAATCTGAACCTCCACCCAAGACCGCCTGCGCTGGACCCGAACCTTGAGACCCACTTCCACACAGCAGCCCATTGTGCAAGTCGTGTACGAACTGTAAAACAGATGCGGACGCCGTACCCACTCTTCGATCGCAAGCCACACGCACAGGGCGAGGAATCCATCTCTTTGCTCTGCCCCACCGAGACGCATAGGCGAGCAGTGCCGACTCGGAGCGGTGTCGAGCGACGAAGCTCTCAGCCCATGCCGAACATGTCACTGCTCGAAATAGGAAGCTAAGCCAGCCTGTTTGGGACGCCATGGGCATGACGGACGGACGCCTTGCGTGCTGCAGAGATGTGTTTGGGATATGCTTAATGCTCCGTCGTCCCATGGTCGCGGACCTTCCTCCGAGGCGCTATGGAAAGTATCGTCTGGCTGGCGTTTATCCCGACGACGTGGACGAGGCTGGACGAGCACTTGAGGGTCATGGAGGTATATCTGTATACAGCACTTCACATATGCCGTGCAAGACTCTGTCTTGAGGCTATGGCAATGGGATGATGCAATCCTAGTCCGACTCTCTCCCCAGCCTATCGCAGCTCTGCAAGTTGTCACTCACCGACCACGCAACACAGCAATCGCCAACCGCTGATATTGCACCGAAAGCATCCAGCACTACCAACCTGCTTCGGGGACGACTGTCCGTCGCTAGAGCACCTGCACAAGGCTGCTGAACCCTTACTCCGACACCACGCCGTGACAGAAACTCTATGACCGGACATGATCCCGCATAGACATCTCTCTCTACCAATAAGAAACCCCCGGAGAGCGAAATATATACATTCGAACAATTTAAACGCACACGACAACCCTACTAAGCGCGGCTCGGACGTTTCTTCCAGCTCGCGGTCCGCGGCGGGAACATGGCAGTTGAGAGCTACTGGATTCTCAGTCAAGTCAAGTGGCGCCATGCATCGAGACCCTACGCGTACATATACGACAAGCGTCTAGCAGGACCAAGCCAAGCCAAGCCGAGCCACGAGTCTCGTATAGGCGATGATGTGATCTACAGAGGCCGCGTGGACCTGCGAGTTTTCGAGACGACAAGTCTTGGATGAAGGTTGAGCCGTGTTGGTCGTGTGGGAAGTTGGGGCGTTGGCAGTTAGTGCGGGTCGCTCTCGTACTCGCTCTCTTAGCTTTCATGTCAGTAGTCTATGGAACCCTGACCTCATCGTTCCATCTTTTTGAATATACTCAAATACGCTTTTAGCAAAGTTCGGTCTCATCGTCCCGAGGAGATACACGGCCCAGACCCGGCAGTGGGGTAAACACGTGAATAATCATGGTAGGAAATAATGCTTTGCCTGAATGGGTTTTTGCAAGTTCCAAGATTTGGGCATCGGCATGTACGTTCGTCCGTCAATGCCATTGATCAGCTCGCCGATCAAAAACTTGATTGAGGGCTTTCTAAGTGTCGCTTTTACCGGGCAGCAGGTGCTTGCATCATCTCCGGCTGCCTCACAACGGCTGCTGCTTTTTGCGCATCCGATACCTCTAGCCTGCTCATGCCCATGCCACTCAAGTACTGTTCGAAACTACCAAGAATGTTCTGCAACCCCTTCTGTAAGCACTCCTTGACCTGCTCAACCTCTAGAACCTTCTTGCGTTCGGCTTCTGGCTTGGCTAGGGTGTCCTTGTCGCTCCAGTGGACTTCGAGGCTCGCCATGTATGCATCAGTCTTGTTGAGTGCTGCGGTGAACGTGCGGATGATAGCTGGCACGCTCTCGTGAAACCGTCCAATCGCGTCCTCGGCAATAGAAAACACGGCGAGGTTGGTGAGGGCAGTAATGGCGTTGCAGATCAGCGAGATGCGGGAAAACGGCGCACCGAGAACAACAAGCTTTGCCCTGCGTGGAAGAGAATGGCTGAATACATAGCCGAAAGGTGACGACAGGATCCTGGTGGACGCGGTCGATGCAACGGACTCTGCCTGCTGAGCACCTTCTTGGGCCTTCTTCATACCCCTGTTGATAGCCTCGCGACCATACGCTTGCTGGGAGTTGCCTGGCGAGCTATGCATCTTGGCAATTCCGGATGTTGCAGCCTCAAAATGCTCCCACTTCGTGTTCGGTTTCGGTGGAAGAGCAACAACTTGCTTGTCATGCTTGAGCGGCTGAGAGATTTGAGGGACTAGATTGACGGATGGCGCGGGCTGTGGCGCAGCGGAGGCAGCTGCAGGCTGGTAGGTTGGGTCGAGACCAACGTTCAAGCGGTGGAGAAGGAGCTTGATCTCAGCAAGGCACAAGTCGGTAATCTGCTGGAATGTTGGAGCTTTCTTGCGCTCCATCTCGCTGTAGATCGTCTTCCGACGGTCAGGGAAGGCTTCAGTAATCAGGGCCAGTTCCCAAAACGCCATAGCCTATCACTGTGTCAGCTGAAGAGTCGACCCGAGACTGTGCAGCATACCTTGTTGGTCTCCTTGTTCGACTTCAACCCGTTCAGCAGTGTCCCGTTAGGATCCTTGGAGTCACTCGTGATGGGCTTGTCGTTCTTCAGTGGCTCCTGTGCAATGTACAGGTCAAAAGCCTTGTTGACGAACTCCCACAGGAGTACGAGCAGAGTCCCTTGTATGATGAACTTGGCCACCAAAGGTGCGAAAGGCGCCAGTCCAGTCGGCTTGGATGTCTTGGCTAGGCTGATAAAGTACCGGCTGAAGCTGTAGTAGTACTCCCAGATCAGATAGCGGGGACCAATGAAGTAAGTTGCAGATCCGACGAAAGCGACAAACAGCGTCAGGTATGCTGAGGTGATGAACATGGGTTGCAGCTGCTTCAAGAGTACCATTCTTGGCTTGGGTCCTCTCCTCACTGTTGTTTCGGCGGCTGCGTCTTCTTCACCAAGCGCTCTGGGTTGCATAGCTGGCACATGGATTCGGTCGTAGTCGTTCCACAAATGGACGCCTGTCTGGGCGAATGCCAGTACGAAGAACAAGAAGCGCAGGTACATTGGGCGTTCGTTCAGCTTGAGTCTCTCATGCGCGCGGCCCAGCTCTGTGGTGTTGAGCCTGGCCTCGGCTGTGCGTGACCAAGTGTAGACTTCATTGTAGAGCCAAGCAGAGAAGGCGTAGAAGATGAAGGTCAGGATGGTGTTCTTCCTCAGGAAGTACTTCTGGAAGGTTTCGGCGCGCGTCAGGGTTTGTCGCGGGCCAACGTGCCATTGCGCAATTCGAAGCAGGTAGACGGAGAGGGCGGGGATGAAGAGGAGAAGCGTGCGAATGCCCGTGGGGCCGAAAGGCAGCCATAACCAAACGACTGCATGTCTGATTAGCAGGAGCTCTGTCGCGCAGCGAGTCTAGCTTACGGTTATTCCACTGGGCCATCCAGCATGCAATGGCATAGCATAGCAATAGCGTGTACTTGCTGGCTCTTATAAACCGCGTGTGCAGCGAAGGCGTCAAGTAGTCGCGGTACGGGCGCGTGTGGGTGCCCAGCGGTGCGAGTGCCGCCATGATCGCGGTGAGTCGGTGTTTGCGCAAAAGGTTGGGGTTTCGAAGCGGACGCAGCTCAAATCATGGCAGAGTCGGTAACGTAAACAGACGACGTGCCGCCAGCAAGAGGGAAAAGTGGGTGTGGGGCTGGAGTAGCAGTGCAGTCAAAGAAAGGCAGCTCGACTTCTCCAACAAACAATCATAATCGGCGGCCCGCGAAATGATCCACGCTGCTGCCAAGCTTGGCCGACGGCCGATGACGAACGCCACAGGCACCGCCGAGGAACCAGCCTCCAGGTAGTCGCTCCCTATCAACACGCAACCCCCTCTCTCGACCCCAACGGTTGCCTGTTATCGATCGCACACCTTTTGACACCATCTCCGTCGCCTGCGCAGATCGAACACACGTCCTGTGGCATTCATCCCGCACCATGTCTTTCCAGCGTAGTTCCGCCCTCGAGAGCCAACCTACCAACTGGCGGCGCGAGGACGACCCGCAGTACGCCGATGACCCAGAGTTCCGCGACTTCGCCAGCAAGATCTCTGACGACCTGTTCGCTCTGACTCGCAATGTCGCCCGCCTATCGACCGAGATCTCGAAGCTGGGGACGAAGCACGAGACAGCACGCGTGCGGGAACGAGTGAAGAGCACGACTGAAGAGACGGCAGACAAGTTCAAGGAGATTGGAGAGGGCGTCAAGAAGATCAGCCAGTGGTCTGATGTGGGGGTATGTCGAGATTGTGCCTCCAACTTGGAGGGATCAGGGCTAACAGCAGGCAGCCGTCACAAAGGTTCACGCAGTCGAAGCTCAGCCGCGAGTTCAAGGCCTCGCTCACCGAATTCCAGCAACTGCAGAAGCAGGCTCTCGAAAAGGAACGAGCGTCAGCATCGGCGGCACGAGCGGCCCTTGACGACCAGGCATCGCCAAGTGCAGAACGCACAGAGTTTGGCCAGCAGCAAGAGCAGGAGCAGCTCCGGTTGGCGAACCAGGACGAGGTTGACTTTCAAGAGTCGCTTATCATCGAGCGCGAGTCTGAGATCCGCAACATCGAACAGTCGGTGGGCGAACTCAACGAGCTGTTCCGTGACGTCGCGCACATGGTCCACGAGCAAGGCGCCCAGCTGGACATTATCGAGGAGAATGTCGAAGTCACGCACGATGCATCGAGAGGCGCACACGTCAACTTGAAGCAAGCGAGTAATTACCAGAAGAGCGCGAGGAGCAAGGCTTGCATCCTGTTGCTTATCCTGGCCATCGTTCTAGTCATCATCATCCTGGCCGTGGTACTGGATTAGGCCTTCTGCTGCATCTTGTCACGACCTGATTTTGCTAGCGTTTTTGAACATTGGAAGAGCTCTTATACCATGGCGTTTGGCACGTTTTCTGTTTCTAGGTAGTTGCATTCGCTGGAGCGTAGTGTACAGTCAATGCAAACGCGCTCTCTTAGTCTCGTTACTTGTTGTTACATCTGGAGGTTGCAGCTGCCGATGTCGCTCCTGTCTGAGGGTCATCATCGCTGGAAAGTCGAGGAAGGTGCGATTGCCTTCTACTACACTCACAGATCTCAACCTTCGCCTCATCACCTCACAACAGCCCTCTGATAAACCACAGACTCCGACATGAGTAACACGATCGACAAGCCGCGCAAGACAATGCGTGCCCAGCTGCTGAGAGATTACCCCTTCAGCCGACCTGCTACCGCTCTGTCACAGCAGGCAGGTAGTCAGGACCAGCCTCCGCTTCATAGGTGCGCAGTGAAGTCGACAGAGAGCCTAGGCGAGACTAACCAGCTGACAGTGCTGTTGCACGTCTGTGCATATCTGACGAGGTCACGATCGAGGTCGGACCTGAACGAGTAAAGTATCGTGTGCTCGAGACGTTCCTTGGTCACCACTCAGAATACTTCCGACGGGCGCTTACTGGTACCTGGAGAGAGGCGTCCGAACGCATCGTGGTACTTGGTAGCGACGTCGAGCCCTGCATCTTCAACCTCTTCGTAGAGTGGCTGTACACGCAAACCCTGCCCACCTTGTCCCCGGATTGGCGCCGCATTGCTGACCCTTCCAATCCCTTCAGCGTCTCGGCCAAGATGCTCCGCCTCAAGCTGTACGTCTTCGCTGACCGCTTTGTCGTGCCATTACTGCGGAAGCAGCTCAACCGCGCCATCGTCAACGACTACGATTCGGACTGCCCAGCCCTGGAGGAGTACGAGACCATCACCTATGCCTTCCACAACTTACCGCCTACCGATCCGCTGCTGGACCTCATTGTGGATCGCTACTTCATGGTCTGGAGGCTCGACCTTGACGAGGGAGAGGATGAGGAAGCCTACGACACTCTACCACACGAGTTCCTACTGCGCTTCTACAAGAGGGTGGGAAAGTGGCGCAAGGACGACCTCCAGAACCGACACCAGCTGTTCAACATGGACTTCTGCACCTACCACGAGCATGCAGATGAGCAGGAGAAGTCGGAGTGTGCACACAAGACCCAGAGGATGAAGGCTGGTCAGATCTGGCTCCAGCGGGAGTCAGGTCACGGGCAGCCAGAGTTTGAGAACAGCACTCGCTAGCTTTTTTGTTGTTGTTCGAGATTAGATACCCATTAGCATACTCACAAGTGCTACACAATTCATGACGTGTGGTCAGGCACGGGAAATGTAGCTTCATTTGAGGGTATCTAATGCTTTACGTATATGTCGCTTAATACAGTACTGAGACTGGCTCGCCCTTCTCGTTGATCAGACTCTCCTCGGTCCTTAGTGGGCCGTCACCAACGCCAGTCAGAATGACCCTGCTGACACCGTCCTTGAGCAGACCAACAGCCACCTCAGCCTCGGTGTTTGCCTTTTCGGCCGCCTCGTAGTTGCCCTCGACCTTGGCACCGCGCTCACCGCTCCAGCCATCCTTGTCGGCCAGGAGGGTCTTGAAGACGCCAGCCACGTGCTTCTCGTTCTCCTCGAGGTAGTAGATGACAGCATTTGGACCGGCATCGAAGGTGTAGGCGGCAATGATGCTGCCCGCAGCTGCGTTGATCTGCTCGACCATCTTGATGGCCGCCCTGGAAACATCGTTGAGGTAGAAGATGGGCGGGTATGTGTCGAGGCAAGTAGCGTGGAAAGAGTTGCTGTCCATCATTGTGACCTTGGCGAACGTCTCGAAATCCTTGTTCTTGACGGCTTCCTGCATCTCCTTCATGCGCCTGGGGACCGTCTCGCTCGCCCTTGAGGCAAACAGCGACGAGGTGGCGACCGTGGTCTGCATGCCGCTTGTGCTGGAGACGTCCTTCTTCGCGGCGCTGACGACCAGGATGACGGCGCGCATGTTGGGCCAGTGGCTGGCGGGAGCCACCTCGAAGGCCTTGCTGTCTGAGCCGTCGGCGGCCGAGCCCTGCTCCCAGCCTACGTATCCACCGAACAGACTCCTGCACGCAGAGCCGGAGCCCTGGCGAGCGATGCGCGAGAGCTCCGTGGGGTCCGCAGGCAGCTCGTACAGGTTCGCAATTGCGCGCACAAGAGCAGCGAAACCGGCCGCGCTGCTAGCCAGGCCGGCTGCGGTGGGGAAGTTGTTCTCGGAGACTATCTTCAGCGGCAGATGTGCGAGCTTGGGCGCGTTGGCGTCGTTGGCTTCGACGGCCTTCCTCAGCGCCCTGAGTTGGCGGAAGCAGGCTTGTGTGCGGGCGCCCGAGACATCTTGCGGCTTGCCGTTGAGCAGCAGCGAGTCTTCGGCGGGGTAGGAAGACGAGCACGAGGCGGTGGTGTGCGTGCGCAGGTCCTTCTGCGAGAGGGTGACGCTGAGGGAGGAGTTTGTGGGGAGGTTGAGCTTGGGGTCGCGCTTGCCCCAGTATTTGATGACGGCGATGTTGACGGGCGCGGTGGTGCTGGCACGGTGGATGTCGGACATGTTGGCGGTGCGAGGTGTGGAGTGGTGTACTTGTGGAGGGGAGGGGGAAAGGGGGGTGAAGTTTGGTGGGGTCGACGATTGGTTTGTGTATGCAGGGTCTCTGATGCCAACAACCACACTCCAGCGAGAGTCTGTGAGAAAGGAGCAATGGATCTTGCCGACAGGACCTGAGAATGTATTTTCTCCGAGCCTCCTTTTCAGCTTCGATAGATCTGCCAGTCCTCGATTCACCAAGTGTCGCGGTAAATACCGCTTAGATTAGTGATTATCTGATCGGGATTACTGATTTTGTGATCCGAATCCGGATGCGCTAAGTCACTAGCGTTGGATTGAGGATATATAAACAATTAGGTTAAACTAATAGATCTATAGAAGAATTTAATCTCTCTTTCTTAATTATTAATTGTTTATCTCTTAAGTCTCTTA
>SATU01000638.1:0-16092 GCA_004335285.1 Ascochyta fabae | reverse complement strand
CTAGCTCGCTTCACTGCTCTAAGGGATATGTAGTTTCCCTAAGCTCCTAAGTCTAATAATGCTAATAGCTTCTACCTATTTACTGTGATGGGGAGCTTGATAAGGTTATAGGTCCTAATAGAGTTAATAGTAAGACTCTAGGTGCCCTTGTTTGTTCCTCTAAAAAAGACTTATTGTCTATCCTAAACCCTTTAAATTCTTTCACACCTTAGTGCTTCCTGCATCTAGGGTTGAGGCATAACTGCTAGTAGTTGTTAAAGTAGTTGCTGTTAACTAATAGCTGTATTCGCGTTGCTGCAGTTGGGTTATTGTCTCTAGAGAATATAACATGGTTGCGTTTATTAATTAAATAAATGTTATAAAAGTTGTTAGTGCACTAGTACTATTATACACAACAGCGGTTGCAGGGTAATAGAAAATAGTGCGCTCCTAACTTGTCTTTATAGTGCGTTGTGCACCTGTTATCTCTACATGCAGTCTATAAAAGGTTTACGTGTTTTAGGTTCTAGGAATTTAGGATGTACTATGTGCAAGGGTTAACAGTAGCTAAAGGTAGCTAGCTTGTTATATGTTTCTGTGTGCGTTGTAATTCCTAATTGCACTAGTTTTCTTCCTCTAGTTTGTTGTTAATTTTGTTAATAAGGCGCTAGCAGTCTGTAAGGTCCTCTTTAAGTCCTTTAATAATTGCGTTAAGGCTACGTCTTGGCCTTACGTGCTCTAGTAGTAGTGTTGGCTAGCGTACAAGGGATTAACACATGTTGTAATATGCTTAGTTGTTTTCCTTGCGCTCCTGTTGTTGTTAAGTGCAGTAATGTCCCTTGTAGCAATGTTAGTGTGCTAATCTAGATCTAACCTAAGCTAGAGCCCTTCCTGTTGTGTCTAGGAGGTTGTCTATCTTGTTTTAATATTCTTGCAATTCTTTGTAAGGTGTTGCTGCGCGCTTAGGAGGTTTAATATACTCTGTATTATCCTTAGAACTAGACTCTAGGTCTTCTATAAGTTGTTCTACTTCTTTAGTAATTACTTCTTATTTATTACTAGCATCTATGTCTTTGTAACTACAGGACAGTATATTAACTTGCTAGAGAACCTTGTTCTTTATACAGTAGTCCCTAGCAAAGTAGCCTATCTTGCTATAGTTGTAATAGGTTTTGTTATTCCTATTGCCTATATTATTGCTTCTCTTACTCTTTTTATTCTAGTGTCCTAGTAGGCTTAGTCCTTTGTTAAAGTTTAAGAGGTCTATAGCTTTAGGTCTATAGTATCTACTCTATGTGTTGCTGTACATGCGTTAACTACTGTTAGACTAGTAGTTATTATAGTTGCCTTAATTTCCTTAGTTTAGGTTGTTGCGCCACTAGTTGCGTAGAGGTAGGCAATTATTAACCTTAGTTACAACGCGTGCTCTAAGGTTATCTCTTAATTCTATCTAAAGCTTGTATAGCTTAACATTAATACTAATTGCTTTATTAACTAGTTTATCTAAGGTGTTAGTACTAGCGCTAGTGTGTGTTAGTTCTTCTTTAACTTTAGGCTTAAGACCTTGTTTAAACATAGTTATTAACGCAGTGTTTTCCTACTCTATATTAGTAGCAAGTTGTTAGAACTCTGCAGCGTAGTTAGCTACAGACTAATTCTATTTAATGCATTAGATGTTGTAATGTGCAATAGCTAGTTTATTTAATACTCTAAAGATTAGTTTAACTATCCTCTTAAATTTGTCAAAGTTGTTAAACTAGACTAAGATTTTATTAGGACACTTATCTAATATAGCCTTCTAAAGGAAAGGTTTAATCTATTTAAAAGCGTTGCTACGCATATAGCTTGTAGCTAGCATAACATGTTTATTGTTTAAGATTCTACTTCCTTAAAACTTAAAGAACAAGTTAAACTAGAGGAGCTAGTTATTAAGCTTACTTTATTCACTGTTGTAGGTGTTAGGCTTAGCAACATTTATAGTGCTGTTTGTAACAGTAGCATTTATATTAATGTCGCTTAAGTAAGAGCTGCTAGGGGTAGCACAAGTTCCTAAAGTACTTATCTTAAGAGTGTTTAAAATGTTAAGTTTTACACTTTAAACAAAGTCTATAAGTAATTATTTAATTAGGTCTTAGGGATAAATACAAGAGTAGGGAACTAGAGGGGGTAAGTAGTATGCGTCTAGAACCTTAGCTACTTAGGTTGCTAAGAAGAGTATAGAGTAGACTATCTATTTTACAAGCAAAGTTAAGATATTCTAATAACAAAGTTAATTAACAAGGTTAAATACAAACTATAAAGGTTGTATTCCTACTAACTATATACTAAGAAGATATAGTGCTTGTTAACAAGCAACTAGAGTTAGTCTAATAAAATACATAAGGGTGCTTATAGACAAGCATATTATACTATACTTATTAACAAGTAGTTATATGTGTTATGCTTATTAACAAGTAGTTATGTAACATCCCTATCTATTCTGTTCTTCTCCACTGTTCGTTCCTTCAGAGCGGAGTTAGGGGTCTTGGTTAGCTAGTACTTATGTTTGTGCCGTGCCCTGGCACAGGATCGTAACAGTGACAAAGGCCAAGGCAGGCATGTGGCAGTAACCACCTCTGACCTAGTTAGCAATAAGTACTGTTCTGGCCACGTTGTTATTATTAGAGTAATTAATTGTACCTTTTTAGCTGCTATAGCTAGGTGGGCAGAGTCTAGTCCTAACATTAGAACTACTAAGAGTAGACTTTACTACTATTTATAATTGCTTTTAGTGTTTTTGTATATAGAAGTGTAGAGGTATAGAGGTATAAATGTTCTTATATAAAGGTTATAGTTATTAGCTTTTATATATTATACTTATAGAGATCTTACTAGATACTGTAGTACTAGTACTTTTATTAAAAACTATATAAGAACTTAGTAAGAAGACTACCTAAGTAAAAAAGAAGATTAGGAAGCTTATACTAAGTATTTAGTAACCTTTTATAAAAGAAATACTTAAAGTGTAGTAAAATTATATTCTTAGTTATTTAAGCACCTGCCTTGTAGTGGATATAATTTAACAGCGTATAATAGCAAATCTATTAATTAAATACAAAGAATAGATTGTACTACCTAGCAGCAATCTGCACCCCTGGTTATATATTGTACCCCAGACATAGTGGATACGCCTACCGCAATCTAACATCGCCCTTGTATTGCCGAGCTACGGATGTACCTATCTATATACTGCATCGTACAACACAACCCAACACAAACACACTCCCCCAGTCCGATACCTTCGTACAAGCACCTACTACAGTCTCGCACCAACGCTCCAATAGACAACAAAACAACTTCGCTCTACCAATTAGACAAACCTGTATAATGCCTCAGGTATTGCAGTTGCTAAGCACTTACAATCCCTCTATAACGCTCTAGCTAAGAGCTTCTACTTTCGCTGCACACATACCGTAGTATATATAGTACAGTACACGTACCAACCACAGCCACGACGCCTTGTAGTACTTGTCCAGCAGAAGGGAGCGCAAAACAAGCTTCTGCTAGACGTGCTGGGCAGTGCAATGCTCGAACTTGTGCAAGACACATGCGCTGCAAACGAAGATGGACTTGGGAAAACGGTCTTGCGTAGGTGAAATTTTCGCAAGTCATCTTCGTAGTGTTGGTCTGTCATCGAAAACATCCCATCTGCTGCGGTCGAACTCTGCTTTTCAACTCTGATATCCATGCTTCTTTTGAGGTGCAGGTCCGTCTTGTGGAGTTAGCGCAGGACTGCCATAGCTGAGAACAGAGGTTCAGGAAGTTCTGGAGTGTGCAGACTAATCCTATGTATTACTGCGTTTGTGCTACGCGTCCAATCCGCAGGGTATGACAATGATGAAAGCTCAGCGGCTCACGTTCCCGACGGCTGTCTTGTGCTAAACGGATTTTCGCCCTTCTCGATTGTCGTCGTCGTTCGCTTGCCTACACACTCCCTATCGAGCTCCGAAAACCAGTCGTAGTCGCTCTTGGTCAGACTGCCTGACTCCTGGCTCGTGGCCGGATACAGGTTGTGTTGCGAGTCCTGACTTGATCGTGAGGCTGAGTGTTTCAACTCATTTCGCCCAAACGTCCTCCCTACGGAGGATGCGATGCTGCTCTTACTTCTGTGCTTTGCGCTGGAATGCAGTTCTTTGCTGGGACGGCGGTCAAACGTCCGTGAAATGGCGCCCAACCGACTCGACCGCTGCGTTCGAACGCTCGGCGACGTCGGCGGGGACTTCCATGCGCCCTGCTCTGCAAGCCCGATGCCCGGCTGGCCGTCGAGGCTCGCCTTTGGATACTCTTCCACGTGGACAACGATCTCATTAACAACGAGGATTTTATTGGCAGCGAAGGAGCTGATGATGGGCCAGAACACGGGGATGGAGGCGCACAGGATTGCGATGTTGATTTCGAGGACGCTAAAGATGTAGACGACGGGTGTATGGTACGACATGTCGAGAATGGGAACCGTGCCGGCGCGGTTGATGCAGAGGGCTACCATGCGGCCTATCGACATGAGGGCGACACTGGCAGGTGGTCAGCAGGTGCAGTCGAAGAGGCAGTGAAAAGACCTACACTCCGCCCATGGCGAAAACCGCAATGAGACCCACCTTGCTCTTTCCTGCGAGCTGCAACAGGCCGAGGAAGGGTAACGGTAACAGCAAAACTAGAACATCAAGAAACATGTTGGTTGCGGCGTGAGCGACCCACATCTTGAAGAAATGATCGGGGTCCTTTGTTCCCCAGCCCACGCATTTGCCTGGCAACGTTGCGTTCCAGTTCTTTGCAATTGGCTGGCAAGAGAACAGCGCAAGGTTGAAGAACGAGAAACCCCAGACAGCGGTGATGACGATGACAGACCAGATGTACTTTCGCGCAAAAGATAACCGAGGTGGAGAAGTCGAGGTCGTTGCTTCGGCGAAGACACGCTTGTACTGGAACAAAATCGCCAGCTTGATGAAGGTGGTGCTAGCGCAGTAAGCAACGTTACTCGCCCACACATGCTGTAGAACCAGTCAGCTATTGTACAGTCGTCACACGCAGTCTTATTCACCTTGAAGTAGGCTTCTTTCTCGCTGTCACTAAGAGTGTAGAAGTGAAGTCCGAGTCCGTCGTAAGGCACTGTTTTCGAGTCAGAAATGGAGGAACGTGAGGCAGGTCCTAGACATACTCAAACAGACCATGCCATCACCAGCGATACTGGCCAAAACTGCAAGGAAGACAAACGCGTCGTCGCAACCCAAAAGACGACTCCGAAAACGACTCCATAGCCGCAGGCTTGCTGCCACAACAGCAGGTATCTAGGAATGTTGATAAGCAGAGGATTATTGTGAGAGGTGCGTACAAGACGACTTACGAGAAAAGTAATTGCAGTCCCAAGTATCGTCTGTGGCTGGTTCACCAAAGGCAGGTTCGCATTTCGAGGATCATGTTTTGCGTCCTCTGGAGATGTAGTCATGCTCGTCGAAGAGGGTGTCCAGAACTGTCGTTATACTCATTCGATATGCGGGAGCGGCGTTGAGGGTCGGGGGCCACTAAGTGGTATGGCTGTTGGAACTCGGTATTATTTGCGCAGCAACTATGCTACATTACAATTGCACCGAGGCCCGAAACGACGAGCGGAGGGGGATGTGAGGCTGGCAACAGGTCTCGACAGAACAAAGGAATGTGGAGATCTTAAGAGTAGCAAGTGAGCCAGCGATCAACAACCGCGAACTGAACCTTAATCTTCTAGTACGGAACCGCTGTGCCTCACCATGTCCATGGGGTGGAACCACCCTGCATGCAACCAACACCGTAGGTCGTGCGTTGATGCAGGGCTCTCCTACTTGAGCTAGCCAATGACGACTATAACGGGCAAGCGAATCCCAAAGGGTTGGACATTCGGACCCCGATACCCACTGTGCCTACGCCGTAAGCGCAAAGCCTCCAAGTGGCCTTGCGGGCAATGAGTAGGATCTTGATAGCAACGCGGCAGTACCGACGGTATCCAGGGGAGCGTCAGCAATGATGTGTGGCGGTTTGATCGTCATCCCAATGCGGTTGACAGAATTGCATCCTTGCTTGCCTGCGAGTGGTGAGCAGGACATTCGGTGCTGGTCACTGGTGAGACGCCTTTAACCGTTAGCGACGAACCACATGAACAATGGTTTCCCGCGGAGCCTTCCCGTTCGCTAGCCGCCTTATGTCGCCTTACCTTTCCGAGCGTGGCGCGCAACATTATAACTTGAACAGCATCTACAACTGCAAGTGGAGGTTGGAGAGATTACACGACTCTGGAGGCTGCCAATCTGGGCCTTGATATTCACACGTGCATCTCGATATTGCGTTGCGTGGCAAAAGGAAAGAGCCCCGACCTCGAAGGGCCGATTGGCCACGCAGTGTTCTGTCCCTCAGCGCTGCATGTTGCTGGGTTATTCTCTGGCCCTGGACTGCTGACCCAGCTCTGCCGATCTTGAGTTCGGTACCTTGCACATAGGACACTTCTTGAAGTGCTTCGAGATTGCAAGGAGCCGAAGACGAGTTCGAATCAGGTTTTCTGGCCTGTCGAAGGAGCAATCGTTCCTTCTCGTGCAGCGGACCCTGCAGATGCGGCAGCTCTGTGCTGAACCCCCACAGCCTCTGAAATCCCCCCTGACACCAACTGTAAGGCAATGTGCAAACCAAACGTCGAGCTGGACATCATCGATGGTGTCACCACCGTCTCACTCTCATCGTTCGTTGATCACAGGGAACTGTGGGTGCAGCCTGCCATTGCTGGCTTGTCGCACTTGTCGTGGGGGTAGGTATCGCGAGCCTGAGTCGTGCGCCACGAAGTTCGATGCCGTTTGCGTGTCGGGCCTTTTTCTGTGGGTCTTGTGATGATTTTCATTGCGCACGGCAGCGTGTTGAACACGATGTTGTTCATTTGTTGTGAGGGTGGTGGCAGGTCGAAGGCAGAGCTGCAGAGCTGGAAGCAGACGATAAAATTAGCGCGCACCCTGAAGCTGAAGGCAAAAGCGAAGGCACGATGACATGATGCAGTAACGGCCGCGGGTTCGACTGATCTTCATAGAACAATCTGAATACACGAGCAAATAGTGAGGCTATTCGGCCACCAAACCGAACACGGCCCGAACATGTTTGGTCAGACCCTACGTAATCATGAATAACTCTCGAGCCAAGCATAGTATACGTCAAAGCTTCATGCGGGGAATAAGAAGTTCGGTAATCTGGCAAACATCTGGGTACTGAACGCTCTTTACCACCACAGCCACCACTTTTGTAGGTCGTGCGCATATCAAGACAAGCCAAATCTTTTGAGCTACCCTGCAAGTGTTGTCAAGAAGCGTCTTGAGCTCCATAAAGTCTTCATGGAACAAGTCCATCGTCCGTCGTGCTCTGCGCATAAGATACTCCCACAATTCTTCAAGGCCAGTCTCAATCGAAGCTCTTTACGTGGAAGCTGTCAGTCTGCGGCCAGAATCAGCAACATGGTAAAGGCCAATCATGAGCTGCTTGTAGTAGGTACAACAAGCTTTGCCGGAACCCGAGGGTGTGCCAGATGCAGCTAGCTCTGCTGATGCCGCGAGGCTTATCATCTCCACACGAAAGCTTGGTGGTGAGTGTACATGTCGCACCTGCGCTACTCCGTCGAGGAAATGTCGAGATGTCTTGACTTGTACGTCTTGTCTGCTTGAGGCCACGAAATCAGCATCCAGGCACTTGCTTACTTCGCACATGTGATGTCGGCGGCAAAGATTTCAGTGACATTCGATATTCCCGCCGGACATGTGCTTGTGCACACGACACATTTCCTTTTCAAGCGTAGCCCATAAGGCGCGCCGCTCTCCGTCAAACCTTTCGTCTTCTCCGACTGGCTACGTCCAGAAAGAAAAAACACGCGATGCTCGTTGAGGGAGTTGCAAGAGGCAGGAAGTGGGGATCACACGCTCCAAAGTGTCGGTGGCACGAAATGCGGGACCGGGGCAACGAACCAGATGCGAGGGACCAATCTCAGCTCACATGCATAAAGAGCAGATCATCTCCGTCGTTTATCCAAGTTGTTGCGGCTCTGCTCGAAACTTCTGACTCCTGGCACTTGCGCTGACTTCGAGTAGTTTGCACGCAACTTTGTGCATTCCGAGCTTCAACAGCCACAGTGCGCTTACCTGCCTTATACCTTGCTCCACTTCGACATCTCAGACTCATCGGCCATGGCTTCTGCAAAAGAGGTGTCTCCCAAACTTTGTGACTCGAGCAATGACGACACTGAACGGCGCATCAGCGTCGCGAACGTTGAAAAGGGGAGATGGGAGCGACTCTGGCCAGTAATTGCGTGCGGTGCCGGACTATTCAGCGACGGATACCTGAACAACGTACGAAAACTCCAATGCGACACTTTCCCTACGCAGTATAGTCCAAGCGCCATCTCAAGTCTCCAACGCGACTCGCTCTTAGTACACCTCGTGCTCTCTGATTCTGACGAGTCTCCAGATCATCGGCCCAGTCAATACAATGCTCTCGCGCATCTACCCAGACGCTTACACAAGCTCGTCCGCCCAGGCGAATGTCGCGAGTATCACTTTCGCTGGTACAGTCGTTGGTATGCTCTTCTTCGGCTATACTTCCGATCACTTCTCGCGCAAATGGTCGCTCTTCGTATCCACCATCATCATCATTCTCTTTGCTGCACTCGGTACAGGCTCCTATGGCACAGGCGGTAGCCCATCAGGTTTACTTGCAGCTCTTGTTGCGTATCGATTCTTCTTAGGCATTGGTAAGCGCCCTCCCATCTAAGAGATTGTTCTCATCGCAGGGATATGTAATTGACAAACGTATTAGGCATCGGTGGCGAATATCCAGCTGGCAGTGTAGGCTGTGCTGAATCAACTGGAGAGCTCAAGTCTGGTAGCCGCAACAAGTGGTTCATCCTCTTCACCAACGTGCAAATCGATCTTGCATTCTTCATCTCTGCTATCGTCGCCACCGTCGTCGTCCTCATCACCGGCGAGAACCATCTGCGCGTCGCCTGGCGTGTATGCCTGGGCATCGGTATCATCCCACCTCTGTCACTGCTCTATCTGCGTCTAAAGCTCCAGGAGCCGGAGGCATTCAAGAGAGAGAGCTTGGCAAAGACGAAGACGCCGTGGTTGTTGATTGCACGGTACTATTGGTTTCGGCTCTCCATTGTCAGCATCATCTGGTTTATCTACGACTTCAGCGCTTATTCGTTTGGCATCTATGCATCGTCAATCCTCGCCAACCTCCTTGGGGAGACTGCGCCGTTGTGGAAGAGTTTGGCATGGAATATCCTGATCAACTTCTTCTACATGCCTGGCTGTCTGGCCGGAGCGTTTGTGGCCGACTTGCCATCCATGGGTCCAAAGAAGACGTTGTTCATTGGCGTCACCCTGCAGGGGATCATTGGCTTCATCATGGCAGGGTGCTATCCATGGTTGAAAAAGCCCGAGAATGTGGCGGGTTTTGTTGTGGTTTACGGCATTTTCCTGGCTCTTGGGGAGTTTGGGCCCGGCGACAACATCGGCCTTGTTGCGAGTAAGACGTGTGCTACGGGTATCAGGTTCGTGGTTCATATCAACTTCAGCTATGCGAAAAAGTTGTGGCTAACACCGCGCAGAGGGCAATACTACGGCATCGCAGCTGCGGTGGGCAAGATCGGCGCCTTTGCTGGATCCTACGCACTCAAAGCGCTGCAAGACGCGGCTGGTGACGACGAAATTGCGGCAGGTCGTAATCCATTCTTCGTGGCGAGTGCGCTGGCATTTCTTGCTGCGGGATTAGTCCTGTTGCTGCCGCATATTGGACAGGACACAATCGATCAAGAGGACGTGAGCTTCAGGCAATACCTAAACGCGAATGGGTATGACACAAGCAGAATGGGATTGGGGAGTGTGGAGGATCACGAGGGGACGGTAGAGGTGGAGAAGTGAAAAGCCATTGTCAGTGCCCAGGTCGACCATCCCTTGGGGGTATGAATTGAAGCTGTGATGGCCCATAGATTGCGACCAAGCTGTTTTCCAAACGCAAAAGTGTCTGAGCACCCTCATGCTTACGATGGAAGTGCAGTGTAAGCTTGCTCCCTGCTTATCCAGCGGCACGTGGTGGTTCGAAGTTTGTTTACACGGAAAAACGTCGCATTCTTTTCACATGCCCCTCATTCTCTATTTTGCGACTAGCCAATGTGGAACTGGCGCGCTTCTTTTCAACCGAGGCCAGCCACAACACCCCGCAACCAGACGAAGCTCCGTCATTACATAACCGTACGTCACTCCCTGGCGACGTTGAACCCCACACCTCTCCCGTGTTTATTATACATCCAACATCTGTTGCTCTTCCATACTCAATCTGGCATGGAGGCGCTGAAGACCCCAATCTGTCATGTCACGCAATCGTGTTGCGGAAGCTCACGAGCATACGTACCTAGGTACCTCGGATGTACCGAAACACCTGACAAGGCGCACTCTCCGGTGATATGGAGCAATCCACTATCCCCACAAACAGGCTCGAGATGCGGCTTGTAGTGGGCCTGGCATCCTCCGGTTGACGAGACGTGGCCGGACCGGCACTTCGACTCGACCAAGACACATTACTAAAAGCAGAGCCCTTCCATAAACATCGAGCCAGTTGCTCTACTCACTCTTCGATCTTACAGCCCCAGTTACAGAATTCCCTCACCTCATCATGTCTCCCGCAGCCGTTTCGAACGAAGCGCCTACCCCTGCCCCCACGACCGGCAAGCAGAGTTCTCTGAAGTCCTCTACACAAACCGTAATCGCGCCCTCCTCGATCACTTCGTCGAAATCCCACGATGAGATCCCAGCATGGGTGAACCCCGACCTCACCCGCCTCATGCGCGTGGAGAAACGACCTGGCGACTTTGCAAGTGCTTCGTACTCTCTCGTCACGCTGCCCGCTGGCGCACTATTCGCACGCATAACCTCGCCTACTCCTGCAACCGTCGCCTACTCGTCTGTCCAGGCCGGCAAGAACCTCCACATTGAGCTCAACTGCGACTTGGTGTACATCAACCATTCGTGCTCGCCCAGTCTGATATTCGACATGGCTGCGTGGGAAGTGCGTGTCAACCCGGATCGGGAGGGCGGTTTGAAAGAAGGCGACGATTTGACATTCTTCTACCCGAGTACAGAGTGGAGTATGGCGCAGCCTTTCGAGTGCTTGTGCAAGACGAGTGAGTGCAGGAAGACTATTCAGGGCGCGAAGGACATGCGGTTGAGTGATCTGGATGAGTACTGGTTGAGTGAGCATATCAAGGAGTTGTTGCATGAGCGGGATGCGAAGAAAAACGGGATATAAGTAGATGTTATATGAGAGTGAACAATGGAAAACAGTTCTTGTGGTCATTGCATATACACGACAACAAGCTAAATTTAGCTTACGTTGCGCTTTGTAGAGTGGCAAAGACAAAAGACCGAGTAGTAGTCACGGATTGGCACTCGAGGACACTTGAATCTCTCGCTTACACCGTCTAGTAGAATGATATCGACTCACGCCACACCAGTCCATATCTGAGGTCGACGAAGAACGCAGCAGTCCACAGGTCTCGTGCCAACAGTCAGTCCCAGTCGTAGTAACTGAAACCTGGACTTGGAGTCCTGGCCCTCGAGGGAACTGGCCTTGAGGCACCTCGATAAAACCTCGGCCGTATGCCAGCTTGACATCTTGGACACGCCTTCATGTCACAACCCGACGGGCACTGCAACAGGTAGGACCAAATCTCGTTACACTCTGGACATTGTGTACGGCCTTGAACCTCGGGCCACCAGCCGTCGTGGCGACAGGATGATCTTGGTTTTGGCTGTGTGTGGTGTATGTGAATCCAATTGGCCTGGTTGTTTTGTCTTTGTTCTGATGCCCACTTTTCAGCGTGTTGTCTTCTCAACGCCTCGGCTGCTGCCATTTGTTTCTTCAACGCCTCTGCCATCTCTCGCTCCCGCCTCATCCACTGCTCCTCTTGCTGTCTGCGAATTTCTTCGAGTCTTTCTCTCTCTATCTTTTCCCTCTCTCGCTGCTTCTGCATCTCTCGGGCTTGTATCCTACATTGAATGATCCGTATTTTTCCGTCGTCGCTCAAGTCAGCAGCGTCAACCTCAGACTTCGCCTGTCTTAACTTTGTCTCTTCTCCTCTCAAGTCTGTCTTCATTGAGTCCAGTCGCCGCTCTTTCATATTCTTCTCTATTCTCCTCTCCTGCCTTTCTCTCTCTTTGATTGCCCTTTCCTCCTCGCTCTCCTTTGGCTTCTTGTAGATCGGCGACAACAACCAAGTTCCCCAACTATTCTTTTGTGCCTCGATAGCGGCCTCGGCAGCGGAGATACTATCCAGGTTCCTAATTTCTTGCTCCACTCGCCGAATCTGTCTCTGAAGCTCGAATATGGACGATTCGAAGACCTTCCTCTTGGTTTGCCATCGTGCCGCGCGTTCTTGCTTCGACTTGTTGAGTGCAGCAATCTGCGCTGTTTCGCTGAGCGGTTCCGGTTGTGACGTTTGGGCAGGAGCTGGGCGCGGCTTTTGAGGAAAGGAGCGACATTGGTTTATAGAGGGATAGATACGGTCGTAGTCTCTGCGTTTGATCTCATCCCGCAGTGTCTCGTAAGCTCGGGCAAGCTGTTTTCGTCGGATCAGCACAGACTCCAGGTATGACAAAGGTATGTGAGCCATTCTAGCATAACGAAACAACATACTAGCTGGAAAGCCTCAGTAGCATTTGAGTTGGTATTGTGGTCTAGGTGAAGCTTCAGTGCCAACCGCCTATAAGCTTTAGTGATTAGCTCTGGCGTGGCGGTGAGCGTCACTCCAAGCACCATGTAATAGTCCTCCATATGGATGACAGAATGTCAGAACGATCTTTTGGGGCCTGCTGACCTCGGATAATGAACAACTTCAAGGGAAAACTGCAGTATAAGAAAGTTTCGTTCCATGTTCAATCAATCAAGTCTGTGCACTGCATGCGGCCGTGTAACGTTCAACATCACAACGGTTCTGTCATCTGTCTACGGACTTAGCAAAGTTCTAGCAGTCATTGATCGACAAATCTCAAAAACCTATCATCAAATTTTGACAAAGCTGCGACTTTTCGTGGCAGAACAGTCGGACTTGTGTATACAGGGACAGGTAGACCTGCTGCATCCTGATCGGTCAGACGTATCAGTGGCGCGGGGGCATGTCACCTTACTTGGACACTGTAGAAGTTGCAAACTAGGTGCCCACGCTTGCCCAGAAGCCATTTCGACACCCTTACACAGGCTACAGAGCCGATGTATCTTTTTGGACGGCAGAAAGTTGTTGACGCACAAGGCTGCGTCAAAATACTAAGCACTGGTATTATGTAGGCGGTCCGCAGAAAGGTGCCCCACATGTGCCAAGCGCATCCCGCGCTTAGGATCGTGACTCTTTCAACACGTTTATGTGGATATCAATGTCAGCAGTTTATCCTCACATCGCTCCAGCATGCACCCAATACTTTACGCTATCATAGGTGTTGTCGTCATCCTCATACTTGGCCCAGTAAGTTGAAGAATACTCAGACTCAGACTCACTCTGAGATACGCCGACGGTCTTGAGAGACGCTGTACACCTCGAAACATTCATCTCAATTATTTCCATCCTTAGCAGCCACATGATACTGCCTACAGCCCTGCGCAAGTTACGGAATCTATCCTACGTCACTAACAAGCACGCTTTAGGCTGTGTTCGCGGACCGCAGTCCTATTCCCGAGACCTCGGGCAATGTCACCAAAATCAGCGAGCCAGCACAACTCGACACCGTTCTGAAGTCCACCAAATACGTAGTTGTCGACTTCTATGCAGACTGGTGTCCCCCCTGCCGTGCCATCGCGCCAGTCTTTTCTAAATTTGCCGACGATCACGCTATTGTGGGCCAACTTGGCTTTGCTAAAGTCAACGTCGATCATGTAAAGAATGTCGCGAAGAAGTATGGGATAAGTGCGATGCCTACTTTCATATTCTTTGAGAACGGAAAGCCGACCGAGGTGAAGGTAGAGAGACGTGGTGCGGTGGAGATGGTGGAGATGGTGAGAGGCGCGAATGTGGAGGCACTCAGGAGTGTTGTGCAGGAATTGGCAAAGAAGGTACCAAGATCATAGATGTGAGTCCTTTGACTGGTCTGGAAGAGGGGGTAGCTAGAAAAAGATGCAGAGAAAGCTAGGACATGTATCAGTGTATTTGCCGGGACGAGGGAACCAATAGGATAGTTGAATTCTCGAAAAGCTACAGGCTACCTGAAGTACCTTGAGTGGGTTCAGGTACTCGTTGCGTGATAACTGGCTCACAAACTGAGATATAATCGCTGGAGGCCACAGTTGTCAACAAGCAAGTAAGTGGGGCTCGAGGACTCGACTTGACTTATTTGATTACCTGTTTGAGCCTAGCAATTACCTGTATAGGTTTAACTCCTACCTTCTTGGGTAAGCGCCCAAAAGTGAGCGTGAACTTGACTTGTTTGTTGACAACTATGCTGGAGGCGGTGTACCCATAGAGCCTGTAAGCAATAAGCAGGTATGTTTTCAGATATTTGAAAGTCTAGTCCCAGGCAGAAAACTACGCCTGTCCTGACAAAGAGGGATCGGTCTGTTCGCTGCCTACAGCACTAGGACTCATTGTGCAGCTATGAACACTGTAGGTTGCACTTGTCTTTGCTTTGATTTTCTTCTATTTACTACTCTTCCTATGCTGCTCCCTCCGCGAAAACAAAAGTTGTACCTAGTGCCAACAAGAGGAATGTACAAATACAAACAAGGATACGTGCTTCTGCACGTTGTACTGCGAGAATAACACTGGGCTTGTACAGGTGTTATTTGGCGTGCTAGAGCAGGCTCCAAGGAATACGGTTTGCGCTAAGCCGATTAACAGATTGCTCGTACGTCGCAATGACAGGGCAGTTCTTACCTTGAAGCTGGAGTCTACATAATCTTATGCCTTGTAGTAGAAAACTGTTTTAGGGTTTTGGATGTCGACGGTGATTGCGCATGTATCACCCGCATTTATCCAATAAAACTTGCTTCCATTTGCCGCTTGGATCTGAACAATGTTCCTCTGCTTGAAATGGTTTGTAATTGACAGTGTTTTAGCCGGCGAATAGGTGACCACGACGGCATCAGCGCTGCCAGAATTGAGAATCCCGCTTCGTTGGGAGGCAAATTCGGAAGAAGCGTATGATGAAGTATTTGGGTCTTTGGAAGGAGCTGTTGCGCAAACCGGGATACAGGAGCCGCCTCCGATAAACGCAGCAAGAGCGTAGATGAGCTTCATGATGTTGGGAAATATCGAATAAACGTTATTCGAAAAGGTTCTGGTATTTGACTTTCTGGAATGCAAGATGGGTTGCTTTCCAAGCCACCTACGTTCCTTTATCTACTCGCAACTTCAATGTAGCTAATTTGAGTAACGCCGGGCAACCTAGCGCATAGAACTTGAGTACAGATGCGGTGAGCAGTGCAATTCTAGTGCATTGGTGAAATCAGTTTTTAGATTAGGTGAGCGTACAATACCCCCGCGCGGTGCCGAGGAGGATCTGTTAGTACCTGTGTGAAGCATATGCTGTCCCTCAAAACAGATAGCAGAAATTCTCTGTAATACAGCAGCCTTAATGGCACAACAGCAATTTAACAGCGTGTATATCCAATCTTCACAATAACAGCGTCTCTTTGTGGCTTGCAGAAAGCCTCGGCGTAATATAAACGGTGTGAGAGATGGGCACAAGGAAGGGCCGATGCACGCCAAAGACTATGTCATAAAATGTTTCGTGTTGGCAGTTGAGCCAGCCATGGACCTAGCGTCGGCAAACCTCGGGTACCCTAATCAAGTAAGAAAAACCTAATAATTTTAGAGTTAAGTCTTGCCAAACTATAGTTAGGTTTAAGAGGCACTAGTTAGATTTTTTATAAATAGCTAGCCTGTTATACAAAGAACGTAATATATAAAACTAATTCTAAATGTATTAAGAGCTAATTTCTAGTCTATTCTCTTTAGCAAGTTCTGCTTATAGCTAATAATATAGAGGCGTTTGCTTCCTTTATGCCCTATTATACTACAGGCAACCCTAGTAGTGC
>SATU01000637.1:0-16172 GCA_004335285.1 Ascochyta fabae | reverse complement strand
TAATATAGTTATACTTCTTAATTAAAGCATGCCTAGGGGGTGTGTTGCAGTAAATACTGCTTAGATTAGTAATTATCTAATTAGGATTACTAATTTTGTAATCCAAATCTGGATGCGCTAAGTCACTAGCGTCGGATTGAGGATATATAAATAATTAGGTTAAACTAATAGATCTATAGAAGAATTTGATCTCTCTTTCTCAATTATTGATTGTTTATCTCTTAAGTCTCTTAACAATTACATTTTCTGTATTATCAGCCCTTTGTAGCGCTCTCTGGCCGCTTTTCTACCGCTTTTCTACCGAAACAAGGCATTGTGTCAGGTCGCCACATCGCATAAAACGGCAGCGTGGACCGTTTGTGCAGCCGTTGTGCAACCGTCAACCACGGTTCTGCGACGGCAGAGGCGTCCACGGCAGGTAAATTGCGACACGATGAACCGTGGAACACGCGCCGTGTTCGACACTTGTCCACGCGACTTGCCTGACAGGGTAATATCACAAGTACAAGGACTGCGTTTGGACATGGGTATGTGGGATCGTGGGACAGAACCGTGGTTGGGTGTCCTGGCAAGGAAAGTTGGTTGTATTTTCGTTGTCTTCCGCTTTGATGTTGCCGTGTGCCGTCGCTGAGTTTGGGCGACTATGACATCACAGTCCGAACTTTGGCACCAAAACATGACAGCAGACTCAACGCTTTCTAAGAAGCGATCAGCACGCTCATAAGCGCGAGGTTCCTACACCTTATCCAGCAGATGTTGACAACAGGTTGTTAGTTATACAAACAAAGACTTCAGGCATAGGAGTGAAGTCGAGTGTTTCACCGTAACACTAAAATCGTGATAACAGTGGTCGATCCAGAAAGTCATCTAGTAGCAGCTTAAGCTTAAGATGAGCTGCACAGTGGTACATTTGCGGGCTACCAAGAATAGACGAACAGCTAAAGAAGCCAAACAGCGTTGGATCTTTTAAGATGGGGCTACGACCTTAACATAAATAAGCATTTACGTGTGTCGAGTAAGAGCAGCAAGAATTTAATCGAAAGGGAATTTTGTTGTTTGCATTGTAGACTAGTGTATTAAATATTGTGTCCGTAGGTGACATAGAGATCTACTTCATGCAACGAATCTCTTCGTTCAAGACTTCGGGTATACTTAGTATGTTGGTTCTTATGCAGGTTTACATTGTTATATGTAAGAAACGCAGACAGCTGCTAGGAGATGTAGTTAATAGGCGTTGAAGGCCAACGAGCACCCTAGATAGCCTCTTCGTGTGATCATGACTTCTCTTTGCTTTATTAACATGGCGCTTGTTAGTGTTCAAGGTTCACAGGTGAGTTTTGCACAGATATAAGCAATCACTACATAGGGCATTTTTCGCTGCGCACTACATGTATCCGACACGCGCATCGCCTTCCATTATTGATAGCAGGCTACGTTCTGCTCAAACGTTGACATACAAGCACAGAAAGGCTGACGTAATTTGAACTGTATTCACTGCAATGACGTATCAGTGTGACCCACTTCTGCTGCTTGCTGACAGAGAAAAGGGCGCAGCGTTCTGGTCTGCAATGCTACTTCTGAAAGATGCCGAAACAAATCCCACTTACAAATATGCCGTCTTTATTTTGTTCTTTGAATATGTCGAACTCGGGATGTCTCGAAGCACCATGACAATAACGCCAGACCAATGGACAAAAGCCCAGCGTGAAGGCTGGCTGTGCAAACTTTACGCCACGTGCAATGCCGATGGTATACGGGCCCTACCACCAGGGTTCGTGCTATCACAACTTCTAGACGCTCTCGAAGACTTGTTGTCATACAAGCTTTCACCTGAAGATACAGCCACCAGATCAGCATCACTCATCCTCTCCGAAATAGACGTCAGCACCCCTTGGACAAACGTTGTCGGCATGGTTCTTGATGCAGCTACAACGTTCAACGATGAGAAGATTTTGAATACCCTGATAGACTACCTTGTCGAGCTCGCGAGCCTTCCCGATGCCATAAATAAGGGACCTGGTGTTAAAACAATAGACGTTGGAGGAGGGGAAATCTGGCAAATTCAGCCAGACCAGGCGATTGTGTTTGCGGAAGGCAAGCTGTGGAGGGACTTGCCAACATATTCATGGAATGTAACTGAGAATTTCCAAGGTGCGTTGTGTCTGTTGTAAACACGATGTATTTTGTTCTAACCAGGACTGATTGCAGGGCCTGAACTATGGCTTCATTGCCTAAGTGCGCCCGCAACTCCACTTGCCGCGATGCAGGCATGGAGAAACATCAATACTTACCTCGCCCTCATGGCGGTTCACCCCAAGGCACAGACGGTGCCCGCCCTTGCAGGCAAGGCGCGCCTGGGCCTCACGACCTTGGGTCTGGCGCTGGAAAATTCACCTGGTACGCGGCGTGGAAAAGTTTCAGAGCTGCATGCACCTGCTGCTGCGCAGTGACTTCGGGTCGCAGGTGACGAAATTGAGAGGCTTTGTGAAGAGGAGACGGAGCAAATTATGGCTGGTGATCTGTGGAAGTGCCGTGGTGGTACCGACATGTGCAACAGCGCAAGAATGGCATTCTGGAAGTCCAGGTTGATGGAGATGGGCTACTAGACATGTTCATCACGGATGTTTAAGATGGACAGAATCGTTTCCACATGACAGCACACATGCTACTGCGCCTGAATTCATATTTCTTGATTCCGACCTGAGCCTTGTTGAATTGAAAAACTCCTGGATGTGACCTGAAGGCTGTCATTACATCGAGCATCGGAAGCCACACTGACAAGGAAGGCCTATTTTCCATCTAGCCTGCAAAAGCAGAGGTGGCGGCGTGACTCCCCAGTACTTCAGTCGTGGCGGCGCGACTCCCTAGTACGTCAATCGTGGTGATGGTGGTGGTGGTGGCGGCGTGACTCCCCAGTACGTCGATCGTGGTGGTGGTGCTCTCAGTTTCATGTTCCACAATATACACGGATGTTGGACAATATAAGAATCGGTAGCTAGTGAGAATATGTACGAAGTCTCCAAAGACCTGAGCATGGCATACATCTGGTACACTCCAGAACACTCGAAAAACAACAAGCTACTTGCTAGCCCCGAAGGACAACAGCGACAAGAAGTGCAAAAGCGACGAGATTGCAACTCGGTACCTTGATAATGACGTAGCAGAATTATCTTCGCGTAAAATTAGGACTTTTGCATTGACGCTGCAGCGTGTAGTTTCCTTGCACCTCTGTTCATTTACCCCTTTCGAAAAATAATCGTTAAGAGAGGTTGTGTTGGCGCCAGAGTTGACGAGACTGTTTCGTTCCTGAGAAGAGTTCCAGGCCATCAGCTTGAAGGTGTGCTTAGAGATATTGGATCTCGCAGAGCTCGAGTGTCTCCTGGCATACGTCAGTGTGTCTTTGACTTACGAATGAGCGGGGGGCAGGGAATTACTTCGTCGAGCCAACGTGGTGCTTGTAGATACCATCTGTTGAACTTGTACTTCTCGGAATTAGCAATGTTGAACCGGCGATGTCTGGGAATGGAATACATGCCCTTAATCTGTAATTACCTAGTCCAAACCTTTCCTTACATATTCCCAAGAGCTTATCGTCGTCTATGTATCGGTCTTCGATAACCTGAGGTGAGGGGTACATCGGAGCTGCCGCAGAGAACTTGGGAAGCGGCATCGTTTTTGCCGTTACGACTGCAGTAGCCATGTTGGAAGTTGAAGAGTTCATCAGGAGCAGAGACCCTTAGACAATGATGGTGTTTCGTCAGTCAGGTGGCTTTTGCCAGCCCACTGGGTTGCGGACCGGAGCACTGTAAGCAGTCAAGAAATCGGGGGGCAGTGCCTAACGGGCAGTGTCGAGAGAGCCTAAAAGAAAGCCTGCATGTTCTAGAGGGCCTGATAGACTGCCATGCTTCTAGTGGCTCAGCTTGCGCAGCAATTTCCTAGAATGACTCAATGAAGCTTACCACCTGCCCTGCCCTGCCTATGGTCGAGGCCTTGGTTCCTATGCACGAGCATGCTGCACAAGCATGCTGCATTGCATCATGCGAGTATGAGATAACGAAGAATCAGTCAGTCATCCCATGTAATAAGGGTTGATATTCTTGGTTCTCAGCAGACCACGCTCTAATAGCGCTCCTCGATGCATTTACTGAGTGGAATATGTCACCAAAGTCGCGACCGAGCTTTAATGTGGTGACACACTGACTAGATTTCAGATCATTGGCAGCATAATGGGATGATCGGCTGGTTCTATGATGCATAAATGGGCAGCAGTGATGTGTTGGCGATGCATGGACACTTGGTTAGCTTGCCGGGACTGCAAGGCGTTGCACATCCTTCCACATGCCAGCAGGTGAAGACCTGGATCAGTGAACGCTTTCGCAGGCGGATGAGCTTACTCTAGTATCAATGACTGTGGAAGCAAGAGTACAGCGTTTCTTTTTTGTTTTTGGTAGAAGTGTTGTAGAGCAAGACGTGCAGTTGCCACATAGCGGTAATGATGATCATCAACAGCGCGCTATCGAGCTGAACGAGTTAGCGTCATATGTAGCACGCTGACGCGCCTTCTCAGCCCTCCCCTCCCTGTCTACGCCCAGCACGCATTGCCATGCACAATCAAAGTTCACTGCGTCGCTTTGGCGCATAATTTCTGTCTACACAAGATGTTGCTTGCCATAACCCGTATCCAGGTGCAATATAGATCCGGGACAAGACGCACACTCACACCTGCTGACTCGCACTGTACGTCTGCACCATGGAAGCTACTCAATATTTCAAGCGCACTTTGTTTTACGATAGGAGCCCTGCAGCAAATGAACATTACGAACGATCCGCGGACTGGATATTCGAGAAATGTCCCTCGAAAACTCAGATAGCCGTCCACGTTCAATCCTGCAACGACGAGACTCCGTGGGCAGGGGAGAAAAAGAGCGAATCCCTCAACAAGTCGAGGAACAAAAACATCGTTGAGGATGATAAGAAGGAGGAGCACGAGAACGGTCGACTGTTGCTTTTGCACACAGGACCAAATGTACAGCAAGAGGCTAGCGGAGGCGGCCACTCGATCAGCCATGAAAAGGAATTACCGTCGGGAAGCCATCGTACCTTGGACGACAGTTGGTCAGTTTCGAGCGAGGCATCTAGTACAGCACTACCGTCTGCGATGGACCAGCGTCAAGCAAACTCAGGTCCGCCGCTTTACCCTGGGCTTCCCAAATTGGCGTTCATCGACATTACACCCGCTGAAATCGCAAGTTTCGCTGAACTTACAAGACATGACTTTCGAGTCTTCTACCTCCGACAGAGACACTCATACAGCCGTCTACAAATCACAAAGGAAGATTTTGAGAGGTTGCTTGCGTCCTGTCATGTCTTCCCTCGGTTCGGTGAATACGTGATAGGATTTGGCAGCAAGACTAGTGAGCTTGAAGTAGGACCTCCACCTCTCAAGTTTCGACCCATCTGTACATCGCGCGGAAACATATACCGCGGCTTTGGTAAGTTCGTTCTTTTTCATCAAAATATTTGCTGCTGAACGAAGTAGAGTGCGCGTATATTCTGCGGTATGTAGAGATGACGAATCGGCCTGATGGGAGAAACCCCTGGTCATTGCGCCAATTTGCAGTCTATCATCGATTCAAGCCTGTCTCGCAAACTCGATGTTCAACATGGATTTTGGTCGGAGCATAGGAAAGGACTGTAACGCGCCTTGATCAATATGCCAGAAGTGTCGATGATTTGATCGATGCCAATCCGATCGAGCTGCATGCAATATTTCTTGACACCGTCATCACAAGCTGGAGACCTTACTTGTCTCATCTGACACAGCTCGTTTCCGAACAGGTATCCAGTCTCGCTCGAATTTTGAGCCCAAATCTGACTAGAAGCAGTCCAACAAAGCTTCCGGTGTGTCGATACGCATGGAAGAAGATGAGGAGAATTTTGTTACCATCACGGTTGAAGATCACCAGCAATTGAAGCAAATCGAAGACTATGTAGCTGATCTAATACTGTGTCTCGATTCGACCTCAGATACGCTGGCAACACTGCAAGAGATCTACAAGCAACATTGTGAGCATCAGGAAGATATCAGACGCCAATTTCAGGACCAGACGGGGTCAGTGCATATCGATGCAGTTGCTGTTGCTCTAATGGAAAAAGCGAAGGAGATCACATATACTCGCAGGAAAGCTGAGTCTCTCTTATCGAAAATTCAAAACACCCGGACACTGGTAAGATAGGCACATATTTTTCGAAACTCTTTAATCGCTCTGGCTCTATCTTGCTAACTGTCAGATTCAAAGATTTCATCTTTGCTTGAAAGGCAGAGCGGTCACAACATCGATCAACAGATAGCTGCACTTCAGCAACTTGAGCGACAAGGGCAAGAGGAGAACAACATAATGAGAGTAATTGCTGAGAAAAATAGTCGCGACTCTTCTAGTATGCGGGTGCTTACTATCATCACGATGATATACCTGCCTTGCACGATCGTGTCCAACTTCTATTCCACACAGTTCGTCAATCAGACAGAGCTGGACGGGGGCGTCAAGAGCCTTGCTTATACGGAAAATGCTTGGCTTTTCTTCGCCATATCGGTTCCTTTGACCGTCGTCACGTTTCTGGTGTGGTACTCATGGGTGCACACGGACTGCATGAAGAGAGTGTTAGCATTCCGGCTGTCTCCAGTCAGGAAGAATGCTAAGCTTCCCCGATAACCTGCTTTCGGTATCAGAAACTTGCGGGGCGCAGCAAGCAAGTCCTAGCCTACCAGGAGTACATCTGCCGCTTTCGTGGCTTTTCCGACCACCTGAGCCTGCAGATACATTCGTGCGATCAGTGCTTACTCAACACATGTTTGTCCACGCTTGTCAGCCATCGGTCTCATTCATTAATCCCTGTTGTCTTCTTATTGATGATCGGCTCGGAAAGCTCTGGATGCGGGTTGTGTTCGCATTCACGCGCTTCCGTACTAGCTCGCCTCCCCTCCATCGCCCACTCCCTGCCGATGGAAGCGGCTGCTGTCGGTTCGGCCAACGCCTTAATCAGCACCTGCGACCCCGCCTCCGAATCAATGCCTGCATCACCACTTACACTGCCACCTCTAATCGTCTTGTGTTGACCGGTTTTTGGGCGCGACTCTTTCTATCTCGAGGCAGCCAATAGTAACGGTATTCCCGTCTATTGATAGTGCTGATGTTTAGGAACAAGCACCCCACAGGTTCACTGAATCATTTCTGACCATACAAAACTGTGTTTGACAGCTATGGCTTGCAGACTCGATCTGCCTGCAATCATCAAGCTCGGCTATGTGGCTTTTGCCTTGTTGCCTGTCTTGTAGATCGAAGATAAAAGGTCCAAGGCACGCCAGGCAGTGTCGGCTTACTCCATGGCCTAATACTTTGGTTCGACCACGGTCCCAAAAAACCTATTCCGGCACTTAATCACGTGCTCTCCTTTGAAGCCTTTTCCAACCAACAAATTGACACTCAGTACCGGATAGCTCGCCAGTTTCCTCGTTGAAATCTAGCCAAGATGGCCCCAAAACTAGAGAATGTCACTCAAGTCTCCGATCATATGGACGAACACATGACAGAGATGGTTTTTAGGGGAGAAAAACAGGTGTTCCTACCAACGCCAGATTTTGATATTGTCTCGTCCGAAAGCGTTATTCGCAGTCTAGTCTCAAACGATGAAGAACTGTACCTAGGACAGCTCGAGAAGGAAAAACTCGTTCAAAGAATCTATAGAGAGGGGCGCAAGATGTTTGCCACCTGCGTTTTTGGCGATCTTCCTCTTACTTGCCTTAAGGCATTGTTTGAGGATGGTCTCAGCGACGCAAAATTTCCATTTGATGAAGATGACTGTCCGGGGCAGATAAGCAAACGGAAGTTTCGTGCTTCTTTCATTCGGAACCAAAAACTATTCAGTCCTGCCTATCTGGAGATGGACTCGGAGCAGAACTGGGACGGCCGTGTGACAAAACCTATCGAGTACGACGAGAGTAAGAGTGAACTGCTCGGCCAGGGAGCTTTCGGCGATGTTTACAGAATTCGGATACATTGCAGCCAGCGATCGTTCTCAAGTGTAAGTGACCTTAGAATAATTACCTGTATGCTACTCACTGTTCTTCTAGGGTGCAAATAAAGACGGCTTCTTTGCGATGAAAGTCACGCAGCATGAAGGAACACGAGAGGTGTCATTTCACCGCGCCATGGCGAACTTATCACATCATCACCTTCTCAAGTGCCTTGCTAGCTTCACATTCAGCTCGAAATACCACATGATCTACGAAAAAGCCGACTGCGACGTCGAAAAATTTATGGCGAGATATGCTGATCCCCGGAAGCTACCTGGTATGATGCCCAACGATCTGGCACAACAACTTTTTGGGCTAGCTGATGCCCTCTCCATCATACATAATCAAGGCCAATCCGAGCCTGGCAAAGGCACGAGCTTGCTTGTTCCAGGGACCGGAAATCAGAAAACAGGATACATTCACGATATCAAGCCTGAGAACCTCCTCATGTTTATCTATAACCAGGACGGCAAGAAAACTTACTGGTTCAGGCTATCGGACTTCTCATGTGCAAAGGTAGTTGATGTCTTGACTTCGGTCAGCGGTAAAAACAGACACAGCTGGAAAACAGTCAGTAAGGCAGGTACTCCAGTATATCGAGCTCCAGAAGCCACCGATAAAGGAAGAACTTCTCGTCCATACGACCTCTGGTCGCTTGGTTGCGTTTATCTTGAACTTCTGGTATGGTTTCTTGATGGATATGCTGCGTTAGAAGACTTTCGTGAGAAACGCGAATGTCTCGTCAGTCCAGGTGGTAGGGAAGACGAAGGCTTCTATTACACTCCAAAAGAGGGCGTCCAGTTCAGACTACGAGAATTGGTTACACAGAAGATCGATAGTGTATCACGTCGCTGCAAAGGACCTCTCGGTGATATTGCCAAAGTAATCCCAAGGCTCTTGCAAATCGATCCGCAACAGCGACCGAGTGCGGAGGATTTAGTCAAAAGCCTGAAACATATCGATACTGGTGCGAGACCACCTATCGAAGTTGGACCATCCGAGCGGACAAGCAGAGCAGACATCAGCTATCGGCCAACTCCCTCATACGCGTCTGACTCCGACTCCGACTCCAATTTTGGTGGTATGGTAAGGATCCAGCCACCTACCAACGAATAAAGCTAGGCCAAGTGTTTCTAGAACCCTTCTCCTTCATTCTTTTGTGTGTGGTTTTGTACCTGTTCTTTTGCAGGCAATTATGTTCTTTGTTCTAGACTATACTAAGTGTATTTTCTGCGTTGTAAGTCGTGAATGTATACACGAGTATTTTTATGGGGCTCTGAGCCTCCTGTTTTCTTGGTGTACACGAGAAAACTGTACAGAAAGATCATTTCCATAGTTATTGAGAAAGAAATGCAATCACGGGTGTTGCCTTGGACGTGGGTCTGCGTTCGGACGTACGCTTTTTGGAAAGCATTCAGCCTTAAGAAAGGCGCTAAAATGTAGCTGTTTCATTTATGTACACGCAGCAGGATCAGTGCGGCTCATACGATTGGCCAAACTCCTAGTGCACCTACTTTTCCAGCAACGGGCAATCCGTCAGTAGCGTGCTTGCGCCAACTACCGTAACGCGAGACGAAACTGTTAAACAACGATATCCACAATATTTACACCCGTAACGGCAACATCGAGGAGAAGTCCTGTGAGGCCCCACTAACTCGGGTTCTGTATGTGGTTGACAGCTATAGTGATGCAATTTCCTGACCCCTACGTTTGTGTCGCACAATGCTAAAAGATTCCATTTCTCCAATCCCTCATTTTGAGATATGTTCATAAGGGTTTTCATGCTTAAAAGTATGAAGAGCGAGAGAAATTCAGAATCAGTTTTACAGAGCCCCACAGCCATGAGCTGAAACAACTGCTATCGTCAATAACATAAATACGCATTCTTTTGAGATCGTTGACCTTCCCAACAAATTGGGAAATCAAATTTGAAGCCCGAAGACATGGCTCGGAGCTTTCGAACCATCTCAAGCCGCTTCCTCATCGTCATTGCACTCATCACGGACATACAGAGTTACGCACGTTCGACCGAAAGTGGAGATAAGGCGTACCACGAGATCAAGTGCCGCTACTATTGGCACAATTGCCCGGAACTCACGGGGAACGTCATCGAGAATGACTCTATCGAGCATAAGTTCACCCCACATTTCATGCGCTCAAGTATTGGTGCATTCAAAGGATTGCCTGACTATCTAAAAATAGAGCTGCATCTACGATGTTCAAAGACATAAATTTGAGCAGGAAACCACCTTCAAATCCCATCAACATCGAAAAGTCTCGCATCGCATCGCCTTCGTCACTTTGCCTTCAGAACATCAGAGGTCACTTCCACCGTACAAAATCCTCCAGTACTCGTTTCAATAGGCCTCATGATGCTGTTCACTACCGTCCTACTCGCAGGCCTTACCTCCGCCGCTCCTGCCCTCATCTCCCGCCAAGCCGCCACCGAGCTTAATCCTTGGGAAATCACACATGCCTCCGCGGGCAGACCCTCCGGTCGTCCTGGTAGCGGCACAAATAGCAGCCTCCAAATCAACATTAAACAGCCCAACACCATTAATCTTCGTCAAGCGCCCACCGGCCAAGCCGTGCTTCCATCTTTCGAGGCTTCTTGCTCATGGACCTGGGTAACCGCAGGAAACAACTTCCCTGTCAGCGTTGAGACACTCTGCAGCAGGATCGGCACAAAACCCGGTTCGTACGGCAACTTTACCATGATGCTGTCTGGAACAAGTCAAGCCGATTTCACAGTGGCTATCAAAGAGACAAGGGAAGCGAACATCCTTGGGCAAAGATTTGTGCGCGTTTTTGAGGGAGGTCAAGCATTCAGGGTTGGCGACGGTATCTGGAGACAAATCTGTGGTGGCAGTGGGGTTTGTTCATGGCAGGTCGCGGACGGATCGCTTCCGATTGAGGTACAGCAGGACTTAACGGAAAGCATAGGAAGCTGTGAGGACACTGGAAGCTGCTAGAGTATCTTTAGTGGCTCATTAGGGTACTATAGAAGTTCAACAAGAATCTTGGAATCAGTGGTCTCGCCATGCCCATGTGGGTGTTGGAACTTAACTTCACCCGATTGACGCTCAATTTCATTAACAAACGAACGACGCCACAGGAAGGGTCACCCTACTACTTAAAGAGGAATAATGGTTTCTTCGTTGAGAATACTGGTGGGAGAACTCTCATAGGGAACTTTCGTGGGATGATCTGGAGTACTACAAAATCAACAGTAGGGTCTAGAAATACGAACCCGCTGTTGCGCCAGGCCCGAATCTACAGATCATATATAATACGCGACATGCGTCTAGTACTGCATATCAGCACCTAACATCTCATGGTTCATGATGATGAAGTTTTTGATACAATATTTGCGAAGCGTATATCTGAGTAATTCTAGTAGATCAATGACGTGAAGCCTAACACACGGGTGCGCTACACTCTGCGTTCCTGGACTCTAATTTCTGTGTCTTATACAGAGATCATTGGATGCAAAAAAAATTCTATAGTCGCAACACTGACCTTCGCGTTAAGTTTATCGTCGGACTTCTTGTTCTGCCTCTTAGGATAAACCTAATAGATTTGAACGGTGTGAGACCTGTTGTTCATCGTCTGTTCCTCGGTAGCAAACAGGACTGTAGCATATGGCTTCAAGTCTGTGTGACTCGTATGAGTAGGGTCCCTATTTCACACGATTAGGTAAGCGGACTGAGTCTTAAGTGTTATTCGAGCGTGTACTTGCTTAAGCATAAATGGACGAATTGTTAGGCTGTTAAGTGGCTTGATGGATAAAGCTAAGGGTTTTATGTCCAAGCACGGAGTTCCTGATTCTCTGCATGAATCTTACAGTATTATGGGCGATAGGAGGCATTTTGAAGCTCGATCTGGCAGTGAGCAAACGATGAAATCAGGAGTCGTGCATTCTGCATTGCTGTACTCTATGAACGTGTCTATTTATACCCTAACGCCACCAAAGCTCCAGGTAAAGCTTTGTGTATCACGAACGCATATCAAACAGCTGCTAACGTGTCTACTAGAAATTGCAGCCGCTGGGTTTAGCACTGGGGTGCCACTAAATCCCTTGGCAGTACCGTTACCGGTACCCTGACTTTGCCTAACCGAAACACCCAAGCTTCTACCTACCCGCTCTTTCGCAGCCAAACGCCTCGAGAGACTCAAGCCGTGGGTCTGAAAGCATGCATTTTCCTAGATCAAGCGCTCGCCCCATCAAGCTATCACTTAGAAAAAAGCTGACACGAACACGAATTTTCCCGGTACCTGCGTCTTCTCATCCTCTCCCTTTCGCGCCTGCTCGACCCTTCAAGATGAACTCGTTGATGGATTTGTCGATGCATGTGTGTGATGTTGATGCTGAACCTTTGCATCGCTACCACAAGGGAGGCTATCATCCTGTTCATCTAGGAGACCTCTTAAAGCACGGCAGGTACAAAATTCTGCACAAACTGGGTTGGGGCGGCTACTCAACTGTCTGGGCTGCACGAGATCTGAGGTTTCGTTATCCTCAAAGTACTGAAATGAAAAAAGCTGACATAGTATTAGAGAACAAACGTATGTTGCTGTGAAGATCTCAGTTGCAGAGCCAACTCGTCAGAATCACGAGTTCACCGTCTTACGAGCCATTGCGGCAGCACACTCTGACGAGCCAGGCCGCGGATATCTCATGACGATGCAAGATTACTTCCAGCTTGATGGTCCGAACGGAACCCACGATTGCCTTGTGGTTGAATTTCTAGGACCAAGTGTTGCTGATGTTCTTGACGCGCATTCAAGCATAGAAAGACTTCCTGGCATAGTTGCTAAGACTATTGCAAAACAGATTCTACTTGGTTTGAACTACCTTCACGAACAGGAGATTGGGCATGCAGGTAAACTACAGCTCCTCAGCTTATGGGTCAGCTTTGCTCATCATTATTAGATCTGCACATTCGCAACATAGCCTTTACCGTTCCCTCGTTGCATAGTTTACGAGAGGAAGAACTCCTCCAGAAGTTGGGAATCCCCGAAACAGGACCTGTGCAAAGAAAAGACCGAAATCCACTCGAGCTCGGCATGCCTCAGTACCTTGTTAAGCCTGCCTCCTACCCAGCAGATGTTAATGCCCCTTTCACATCGATAAAGATTGTTGATTTTGGCCAATCCTTTTTGAAAGACGATACCCCTGACAAATTCAGTACTCCACTCGCTGTTCGCGCTCCTGAGGTCATCTTCAAAGACAAAGTGGATTATCGCATGGACTTATGGAGCATGGGTTGTACGGTAAGTCCAGACCCTATAGAGCAGTATCAAAACAAGCTAAGACTTATAACTAGTTGTTCGAGCTTATCGTCGGGCAACCGCTTTTCGATAGCTTTATGACCACGCCTGCAATTCTCGTTCAGCAGATGTTAGAGACTGTTGGTGACGACTTGCCGGACCGCTGGCAAAAGAGATGGCACGTCATGAACAAAGCATTATCTAATGAAGAGTATCCTCATTCGCTTCAAAGCTGGTTGGAAGAGATGTACTTCGACGGAGAGAGGAGCGAAGACTTGAGCCGGGAAGACATCATACGGGTTGGTGCGCTTGTCCGAAGTATGATACGTTTGGAGCCTTCAGCTAGAGCATCGCCAAAGGATATACTCCAGGATCCCTGGTTTCGGGAAGCTTGATGTAGGCGGTAGGGTTATCTTTGTTTCCCCAATACAGCTCTAGCAGCGCTTCCCAGATACCGGTTAGCGCAGCTGGCATGAGCTCCTGGAAACTATCTTCTGGAAACTGTAAACGAATTCCTTGTCAACGCATTATCAACTTTTCGGGAAACACAAAGCGTTTCTATCAGACAATAGTGGCAGGAGCTAGCGGCTCAGTTGATGCGTCCACCATCCAAGTATATTCTTAGCATGCTCTTGTTCCAGAGCCAGTCCCTTCCAAGGACATTGTATGTTCCTTTCTACTGAAGACTTTAAGGATAATCCGACGTAAATACGGAACGATTTGATGATTTTTCAGCCCTCGCTCGCGGCAGGGTCTTACCCGTGTGTGGAAGCAAAAGACTAGTCTCTTGCTCCGCGAATAAGTAGGTATATACCGCGACAATGTGTTAATCAAAAAAAGCTGCTCAGACCTACGAGAAGGCTGCGTAAAGCGGCTGTTTGCTCAACGCACTATGCGTTTGGCTAACAACTTCGCATGTGGTAATTTATCGCTCATCCTTGACATTTTGAAAGTATGTTCTATATTGCTCTTGCCGTCCCGTACTTCTCTAGCCTTACTTTTTGTACTCATACGCTTTGAACACCCCTGGAATATCCTCTGCAGTTGTTCCATTCACTGCAAGCGCAACCAAATCGTTGAGCAACCCATCCTGCATACTACCGATATTATATCTATTTCCGTTTTCCAGAGTTAAGACGTCCGCCTTTTGCGAAGATGTGCACTTCCGAGCCGGCGCCTCCGCCGCAGCATCGACACCGCGTTTTTTGCCACGGAAATTGTAGCCTGCACCCCCGAATCTTAGTCCTTCGACACATCTATCTGTGGTACCAGACATAATCTGTACTGCCACTAGATCCGCACAGTACTTCCCATTCTCCCAGTTGTAGCCTTTGACTTCGATATTCCAGCTCCTCGGCACGGAAGCGAAGCGAATGCTGGGATATGAGAACCCAGCACTGAAACCCGCGCAGCAAACCTGATGAAGTATGTTAAGTACTGTCTCATGACATGAAAAGGGTTTATCCAACTAAAGAGAAGAGGATATGGCATAGGCTGCATACGTTGGGGTTGATATTGGAGCAATCCGTAGACCAACTTTTGCAATTGGATGCAGAGTGTAGACGGATGTCGATTGCAGACGCTAAGGCGGCAAAACCGAAAACAATGCTGAGATATTGCATGATGTATCGATAGAAAATACGGTTGGTTTATTAAGAAAAGACTGTTGAAGTAGGTAGCTTTTCTGTGATGAATGTGATGAAAATCACTGCTCGAGAGTATACCTTACCTCTTATATACTCTGAATACACTCTTACTTAAATCTCACCCAGTGTGTTCTTTAGCGTTGATTTACTTGTGATCGTGAATGAAAGTGAGATTCGTCTGCAGGAGCCTGCTCGTGAGAATCTGCATGTAACACTGCGTCTGTAATACCGGACCTGTAACATTGCACATAATCCATGAATCTGATATCCACTGGTCTAGGTAGTGACCAAGGTACAGGGTGAGCGGATGGGAATAACTAGGAACACTGTTGGCTGTGAAGAATCGCCGGCAGTCTCCGAGTAACCTGAGGCAGGCAAATATTGCAATATCACCTTGTGCAGTTGATGAACCACTACTCAGGTCTTCTTAAAACATCAAATCGCTGGGCTATTTGTTACCCGTATCGTGACCTTGATGATATTTGGTCTTCTTCTTTGCCGTACCACGTCACGAGAAATGTGTGATTGTTGAGAGACTTAAGAGATAAAACGATCAATAATTAAGAAAGAGAGATCAAATTCTTCTATAGATCTATTAGTTTAACCTGATTGTTTATATATCCTTAATCCGACGCTAGTGACTTAGCGCATCCAGATTCAGATCACAAAATTAGTAATCCTAATTAGATAATTACTAATCTAAGTAGTATTTACTGCGACATACCCTCTAGGCATGCTTTAATTAAGAAGTATAACTATATTAGCTATTATTGTAATTGAAAAGATAGTGTTGTTGCAAATTATAAAGGATAATATTTAAGTTTCCTATTACAGGTATAGAGCAAATAGGTTTATTAACATATATTACAAAATGCGTTTATACTCTAAATAATTACCTATTTGCGCAATTTGTCTTTCTCTCTTACTCCTTACTCTAATTTTTTGCTTGTGTTAGCGCTTTCTAGTTTTATTAATCTAATCTTCTTGTTGTGTTGCAGTTATTTTGTAATAATTAGATTAAGCAATTCTTTTGCTCTTTCTACTAAACAGCACAGTAATCTATGTATTAGGAGCAGGCCAACTGTAACAAGTCACGACAGAATTGTTTAGTGTTGTAGTGTTCTAGAACTATCCTTAGTTTGTATTAGTCTCGCCCTTAGCGAAGGTGCGCAAAACCTGCG
>SATU01000636.1:0-16306 GCA_004335285.1 Ascochyta fabae | reverse complement strand
CCCCTCCCCCACACACACACACACATAATCTCTCTACTTTCTCTCTACACATTCACCTTCTATCACCTCGCTCATCCGTGCTTTTCATCAAGAATACCACTTCACCACTTCGTTACGCCTCACTGAGCCCGCCCTGGTGACCCCCCTGCGAAATTCATCTGCGCTAGCGCATCGCGCGTCCAGCTGTCGTTGCTGGCGGTAGAATCGCGATTCGCGACGCGCAGCCCACCGCCGCCGCCGCCCGCGCGCCCGTACTCGTCGTCTTCGCTGGAGTACTGCCGGCGCAGGTCGTTGGGCTGCGGCTGGTATTGCTGGTAAGACTGCTGTTGGTGTTGGGGTTGGGGGTTGGGCTGGTATTGTTGGTATTGCATGGGTTGGTATTGTTGGGATTCTTCGGGCTTGGCGCTGCCTGCTCGCAGGATGCTGGGGATTGGGTTGTTGGGAGGTTGGGGTTGGTATTGTTGCTGCTGTTGCTGGTATTGCTGGTGGTAGTGTCCGTGGGCAGGGCCGTCGACTGGGCTGTCGAATACACCTGCACCCGCTGGATCAATGGGCGAGTAGTCCATCAGCGAATTCTGCTGCGGGTTAGGTAACAGCTCGCGTCTTGGCTCGGTAGGTGTTCGCTCGTTTCTGTCACTTTCTTCAAACGAAGGTGTGGAGTGGTTTGGATTGAGAGACAGCGACTGAGTTCGGGAGTCTAGCTCCGAGACGCCTTGTTGGGGTGGATAGTTGCCGTAGCTTTGGTCTGGTAATTCAGCGATGCCAGGTGGGTACTGCTGCTGTGCGGACAGCTCCTGCATGGAAGCGCGGTGTGAGAGGTGCATGCTGTTTAGTTGCGCTTGCGCTGTGAGGCCGAGTGTGCTGCTTGCGCGCAGGGAGCCCTTGGTGCTGGCTGGACCTCTCATGAAGGTTGATGTGCTCGTTCGCCCAACGGGCTCTTCACTGATCATCTGCACATCAGAACCGTTGGGATCGCGGATGCTGTATTGGGCGATAGTGCGCATCTTGCGCGTAACCCAACCTGCGAGGATCTTGCCCCTCTGTTTCTCGCCAAGGCGTGAGCGGTGGAAATCGCCCTTTGAAACGAAGGCGACGATGTCAATGACGAGTTGATGCTCGTTGAGGACGGCGTTGACAATGACAGGGACCATGGATGCGAGGAAGTTACGACGGAAAATCTCCACGACGACAACAACCAGACCCCCAGCCTGGAACACGGCGCAGCCTGCGGGGATGATGTTCCGGTGGCAGCGTTCAACTGACTGCTCGATGTCCATGCTGAAGTGGTTCAGACCGTTGACGTCGAACGTATCGCCTATACTGCCGAGTACGAACAGTACTTGCATGTCGACCGGTGCTCCGCCAGGACCTATGGGCCTTGTCACATTGTGCAAGAACCCAAGGTCTCCAGTACGGACGTATCTGACATTCGGGTCTCCATCGAGGGTCCTCCCGTTGAATCGCTCAGCATCAAGTCGGTCTTTGGAGCCGTAGAAGCTGTGCGCATTGGCTTCCGACTGTACCCAGATCTCGCCGTATTCACCAACGAGACACAGCTGGTTGGTCTCAGGGTTGACGATGCTGATCTGTGTGCTCACGGGCACCATGCCCGAGTCTTGCACCTGCAGAGCGTTCGACTCTATGTCAGGGTCGACCGGCATGATGAGTCCGCGCCGCAGCGCATTTACGTCTAGATGTAGTTCGATCGGCTCAATGCACATGTAGGATCGTGATGCAACCATGGGGTTCAAGACGTGCGAGTACACCGTGTTGATAGCTGTTCGTTCGAGCCCGCCAGGTGCAAAGTGTACGCGGCAGCGTTGGTCTAATACTGGGTAAGCGCTTGTTGAGAATGTTTCGATTGCAATACTCACAGACATCGACCCGAGGTCGGTTGTCGGTCGCAATCATCAGGTTCTTCAGCTCGTGAAGATGCATTGCCTTGCCCGCCCCTCGTGCTATGGCGTGGTCCAACATCTGGCTTGTTGCATATGCATCCTTGATCTTGTACCTCGACATGGTCTGGAACAGTAGGTTCGGGTTTTGCGCAAAGTCTACTGGCGAGACGAGGTACGTAGGTGCAGCGAGGAAGATGCCCATGATGCAGGTATGTATAAAACCCAGACCGAGGGTACTTCGCACACATCCAAGAACCGGTCTTGTGCTGGTCATCTGGCAAGTCTCTTTCTGAACCTTGCAGAGGGCCATGATGTTGTTGTGCCCTAGTTGCACTGCAACACGCCGCTGGTCTGGTGTCCAGTATGTCCAGACAAGGACTGGGTAACCAGCTTGGACCCAAGCAGGCCTAATGGTCAGACCCAAGTCGCGACATCCGCTCGACTGCTTAGGTGGCTTTGTCGTGTTGTAGATGTGCGGTATGTTCACTTTCAGGATAGCCGCGGATTGCTTGATGTGTTGGGAGACCTGCTTGACCTTCATGAGATGGTCGACTTCAACGTTGACCAGAAGCGCCTTGATCTTGAAGTCAGCAACGATGTGAAGCAAGGCAGGTGCATCTTCATTAAGCCTGTTCTGGTCAATGGGCGCCATAGGAATGGCGACAGCACCCAGTACGAAACAGGCATGCACCGCGTATACAAAGTCCTCGGAGTGCGTGTACATGAGCAGAAGATGGTCGCCAGGCTGGACTTTCACCTTGTTCCTGAGGTACATGGCGACACCCGCGACTTTCTGGTCAAACTTCTTCCAGTTGACGCCCTTGCCCTCCTTGCCCCTGCCGTCGATGGTACAGTACGCGAGCTCCTCCGCCTGACGTGATACACGCCATTGCATGAGGTCGTGAATGTTGGAGAACTGATTGAGTGGTGTTGAGGTGCGGTCATCGATGACGACTTCTCGATGGTCCACTCCAGAATACTGCTTGTCCTGCATCATCAGATACTGCTGTCGAGCCATGGACGCTTCGTAAGACCACATCCCGCCAGCAGGATCATCACCCAAGGCAATGTTCTGCACAGATCGTTCTACGCCAAACTTGACATGAACGCAAGGGAGCGAGCCGTTGTCGAACTCTCTGCGGCAGAGCATGTTGCCAATCTCACGCCGGCCATTCTTCATGACTCGAGGAAGGGTATTGGGTGCTGTGATCATTACACAGTACACTCTCAGATGGTGCTCCTGATACAGAACCTCCATACAGCGTTCGGACAACGAGTCTAAGAAAGGCACATCGAGCTGCTGTGGCGGCCCTCCTGGGTTAGTCGGCGCTGTCGACGCAGCCTGCGTCTCAATCAGGATGATAGGCAGATACTCGCCGTTGACGTAGGAATCGAAAGCCGAGCTGTTGCGCGTTAGCAGTAATCACAGACAGGAGGTAACTCGACTAACCAATCGTAAATCTTAGGCACCGACTTCATAATGCTGGTGACGAGATGTTGCACGAAGAAGTAGCGGTGCTCGGCCTCTAAAACACCGTGCTCAACCCATTCGACTCTTTGACGAATTCTGTCTTCATAAAGCCCGAGTACGAAGATTTTACCTTCGACTACACATCCGAGAAGGCCTGTGCGAAGAAACTCCAGCTCCAGCAATTGTGGCGTTGGGCTTCCTTCGACAAACCGGTAGGGACGAGCGTGGAAGATGGTCTCGGTGTGCTTCTGCAGCTGCCAGAAACCGCCCGAGAGCGACGGCGAATCGACCCAGATCTCCCCTACCGAGTACGGGGAGCACAGGAGGTTGGTCTCTGGGTCTACCACAGCAAGCGTTGCATCTGGGATAGGATATCCAAAAGCCCCCACCATCATTGTACCTGGTTCGTTTGCGCGCTTGCTGGCTTCCTCTCCGATAGCCACGACGACAATTTCGTTCATCTTGAGCGCTTCCTTGTCCAGCAAAATCTCGAGCAGCTCGTTGCGGCTCTTCTTCTGCTTGGATTTTTTGTTGGTTGTGCCACCGCCAATCAGACTGGAGTAGCCGTTGGTGCTGTTCTCGACCTCTTTGGCGTCGTCCTCTTCGTACTCCTCCTCAATGCTCAACGGGCAGCCCATGCGCTCTTCGCCACCTAGCCAGTCGCGGACAGAGACGATCATGCCGCCGTGCTCCGGTAAGCACAGCATCGGGGCAATGAGCTCGCGCCCCCTTGGGTTCCGCAACGGTCTAAACCAGCGATCGCCTAGGATGTCGTGGAACTCGCAGTCCACAGTGAGGGTATCGATTAGGCATATCTTCACTGAACCAAAGTTGGGATCCGCATTCTTCTTGTAGTTGCGGGTAGCCATTGGATCCTGCTGGTAGTTGTAGGCAGCACGCTTCAAGCCTGGGTAGTCTGCAATCAGGATCGTCGCCTTGTACTTGGTGATGAGATGCGCGTAGAGACCAGGGGTTTCCATGGTCGGAGGTTCCAACCAGACGGTGGTGTGTCCACCGTAGACAGCATAGAGAACGCCCAAGATCATGCCTGCGCTCTCGCGTGGGTCGAGGTAGCTGAGAATGACCTCGGTGGGCGAGGTTCGAGAGGGCGGGGCAATGAACTTGCCGTTCTTGTCGCGCAGGTTTCCGCTGAACGTGTCCGAGGTTTCGCGCCCGGTAGGAATGGTGGAGACGATTGCGCTGACGCAGGCCATTTGGTGCATGATGGTGCGATGGCTGAGGACGACACCTCGCAAGTCACCCGTCGGGGCGCGCGAGAACTCAATGTAGGCCACTTCTGGAACCTGCAAGGCTGCTATGTCGTCGTGCTTCTTCGGATGATGGCTGCCAAACTCGTTGGTCTTCCACCACTCGACGCCACTGGGCCATTTCAGGCGGTTCTGGCTTATGTCGCGATGGAAAGCCTTGAGGTTGTTGTCCGTCGTCAGGGCAAGATGCGCTTGCGTGGTGGTCAGGAGCAGGATGAGCTTTTGGTAGTCGTCGACGCTGTTGATGGGGACTGCGACAACGCCGGCGATGAAGCAGCCCAGCAAAGCGACGACAAACTCGATGATCTCGGTGTCTCTGTAGACCAGGGCTACCCTGTCGCCGCGATACAGGTTGCTCTTGTCCTTGATGACTTTTGCCACCTTCTCGGCGCGACTCGCGACCTTTTCCCAGGAGATGGACGCCGTCTCCTTGCCCTTTGCGTCGAGGACCCAGAAGGCGGTTTGGCGTGGCTGGGTGCGGCCTCGATGGCGGAGTACAGCGCCAATGTTGTCGAACTTGGACATGTGGATGTTTGGGTTGTGGGGGTCGTAGACGTCGAAGGGCAGGTCTCGTGGCTCGAGGGGCATCATGGTCTGGATGACGGCGCCGTGGGGGAGGTCGCTTGGGTTCATCATGGGTGGTGGTACGGCGGCGGTGGGGGAGAAGGCATCGCCGGACGAGTAGCGGTTGGGGCCCCCGTAGGCGTCGGGCTGGTCCTGCATCTGCTGGCCTGTGAAGTCTGAGAAGTAGGCCTGGTTGACGTCGAGCATGGTGCTCCTCCGGCTGGCGTCGGCGCCGGGCGAGGGGAAGGCGCCGTCGTAGGCCTGGTGAGTGTCTGGGTTGAAGGCGTAGTTGGAGCCCATCATGGTGCCTTGGCGCGAGTAGCTGTACTCGGGCGTCTGGGGGCGCGGCAGGAAGGTCTCGCTGCCCTGCGAGGGGGCGCGCTGCAGCGAGGCGGTGCGCAGGCCCAGCTGCCTCTCCTGGAAGCGGCCGACCTGGCTGGGCGGGTAGGCCATGTACTGGGTGGTGGGCGCAGCGGCGGCGGTGGTAGGCGGGGGCACATGGTCGAAGGTGGACGAGGCAATGCTGGCGCGGGGGTCCAAGGCTGCAGGGCCCTGGGAGGCAGACAGGGCGGCGAGCGAGGCGGTGCGCGAGCCGGAGCCCTCGCTCTGTGGTGGGCTCTGGCGCAGGTCATGTTGCAGCTGGGCCGTGTGCTCGGGGCCCAGGTACTGCGACAGGAGGACGGTCCTGCGCTTCTCGTAGCTGTGCGGATCGTTAGCGCAGATCTGCGGGCGTGCTGGACGGCGAGGGGGGCGTGGAAATTGGTGTGGGGAAGGCGTGAGCGTGAGCGTGAGCGTGATGGTGGGCGTGAACGCTACGGCGAGCGACGGACCCTTTCTGCGTAATGTCGCCCTCTTCCAGCTCGTGGTCCAGCGCCTGCAGCTTCGCCTGCAGCTCGGGCTGTGTGTCCGCCATGGTGTCGTCTCCCAGTGCCAATCTCCAAAAACGGGCGGCAGTGGATCAGGTAGTGGCGGCTCGCGACATGTCAATCCTCACTCCACGTCGCGGCGGCTCTCGGGCGGCCGTGGCAGACAATGGGCGAGCACTCGTGCACTGCGCGTCAGGGCGAAGACGAATGCGAAGACGCAGACGGAGACGGAGACGGAGACGAGGACGGCCTCGGAAAATGGATAGAGGGTGCGTCTTCACACAAAGACGCAACGGCGCACTTTGCACTCGGCTCGCACTCCAGGAACACTTCCACCAGCCAACCAAGACTCGCGCCCTGGACGTCATCTGCGGCGCCCGCCAGATCGCCCGTTAGTCAGCCCTGCCTGCCGCCGTGCCGCCTCGCTCGAATCCTCGAATCCTCGAATCCTCGAATCCCAGTGCCGCCAGTGCGGCCTGTCTACCTCCCAGCCATGAAGCAAGGCTGCAGTTCATACAAACACCCCCGAATCTTGCACTCTCCAGCACCGCACGCTGCTGGCGACACATGCACCTGTCCTTCTGCTTCTGACCGTCCACATGTTGCTGCTTCTGCCGGCCTTTCCGCGGGAGCGCGTCCGCGTTGGGTCAGCTACCCTATCTATGCCTCGGCTCGAGGATAAGGCTCGACGCTCCCCGTGTTGGGCACTCGACCTGCCATTGCACATGCACCCAGCCTACTATGCCATCTCCCTTGCCCAGCACCCAACACAACCAACCTACTATACCATCTCCCTTTCCCAGCACCCAACACAACCAACTTTCTACTATACCATCTCCCTTTCCCAGCACCCAACACAACCAACTTTCACACCCTCTCCCCCATACCCTTACACTCCGCCATCATGGGCACCCTCATCCGCCCCCCGCCCGTCAACGAGAACCAGTCTCACATTGAGAATGTCCTCGAGCTGACCGAGCTGACCGACATCGACCCGGATCTCTTCACAAACACCCGCCCCATGTGGCATCCCCCCGGTGCCAGAGGCATCTTTGGCGGCGCTGCCATTGCCCAGACCCTCAGTGCAGCCCAGAAGACGGTGCCTGCCGACTTCACCGTGCACTCGATGCACTGCTACTTTGTCCTGGCTGGCAACGCCGAGATCCCCATTATATATCATGTCGAGAGGGTGCGCTCCGGCAAGTCGTTTGCTACAAGAACAGTGCAGGCGCGACAGCGGGGCAAGGTTATCTTCACAACCACCATGAGTTTCGTGCGCCAGCACAGCGGTGGAGACAAGATGGTCCAACACACCTACCCCATGCCAGACGTGCCGGTCCCAGCCGAAGACAAGGACGACCTGGACACCCACGGCGGCAACGACACGGGCCCGTTTCAGAGCCAGCGACTAGACATCGAGAATGGTATACACCGACGCCCTCTACCCTGCAACAAGTAAAGCTGACACCAGCCAGACGATTCGCCGTTCCCTCACACCAAAAAGTGCAGGCAGTGGATGAAAGCGCGTGGCACCATCTCCCCAGAGGGCGGACACGAAGCGCACCTCTCCGCCATCGCATACATGTCAGACAGCTACTTCATTGGCACCATCGCTCGAGTCCACAAGCTCTGGCGCTACTCCACACAACGCAAGAGCAAATCCAAGTCTAGCATCGACGAGGACGTCCTCAAGAAGTTGCTTGCCATGGACGATGCAGAACTGAAACGCCAGAAGTACTTGGACGAAGCAGACATACAGCGCATACGGAGCGTTAGAAACGGCGAGACTGTCAAGAAAGACAACACACCAGAGATCGGCATGATGGTCAGCCTGGATCACACCATCTACTTCCACAACCCTCGCAACTTCAGGGCAGACGAGTGGATCTTCTCCGAGATGGAGACAACGTGGGCGGGTGATGGCCGCGGCCTTGTCTTTCAAAGAATGTACACCCGCAGCGGCACCCTCATCGCCAGCTGCGTACAAGAGGTTCGTAGACATCAACACCAGCGCCAACACAAACACAACACTAACCAACCACAGGGACTGGTTCGATTGCGCCAGACGGAGAGCACACCCAAGCTCTAAAGTAGGATGGAGTTGTATATTTTCAGCATGTAGTAAATACCTCGGCGATGCGCTCAAACCTTTGCATGTACTAGTTAGCTTAGATACCACAACTACTTATTCCCTTTTTCGACCGCTGCTTCAGACAGTAGCAAACATCTTGGCTCCTGTCTCACGGCTCGACAGGGGAGGGGAAGCTCTTCCTCGTTCTCGGCCGCAACTAGTGGATAGCTGCACCGACAATCCGAACGTGCTTAGCGCCCTTTTGCACGCGATGATGGCAGCACCGAGACAGCAGCCGAGGACATCAGTCTCTCCTCCCCAGCGCAACCGTCTACTGAGTCAACGTGCGAATGCATGAGCCCTCATAGCTTGGAACAAGATACACCACAGAAGACCGAGGGTTCATTTCAAAACGGCTTCGCACGGAACGGCTTGGAGTTGCGAGGCACAGGTTGTACGACACCGTTCCCAGCCAATTGGTGAACGCATAAAGCACTCGACAATCACTACCCAAAACGCCGCATGGAAAAAAATAAGCAAGCAGCCTGCTTGAACTGTAGAAGGAGTAAGATCAAGTGTCGGCGTGACGAGGGAGCGCCAAACTGCGAAAGATGCACACATCTTGGGGCTGAATGCGTGATACCCGAATTCCACATCGGCAGGCAGAAAGGCGTGAAGAAGTAAGTTCGGTAGCACGGGTTCTACTTCCACGCTCACCGTCTTCCAGTAAACGTTCAGGTCTCGAAAAGGCCATCTTTCAGGTCGAGGAAGCAATCAAGAAACGCAGGTCTGATACGCCTTCTCATCGCAGTACGCTAGAGCAGCTGCAGAAGCTACTGAATGAGGCGCAAGACGAAGATGGCACACCATCTGCTCAAGCGCCCAGAATGAACAGCATCGACGATTCGTTCTCGTCGGATGCGAGAGACATGAAGCCTCCAGCAACCCTCCAGCATTCAGAAAGAGATCATGCCGGAGGTTCGAGCGACGACCAGCTTGCAGTGGAAGATGTTGAAAACCCCCTGCAACTTCTTGCTCGTGCATCAGATCTTCGTATCACGTCGCCACATACGCTGGACAACGCCATCTCGACCCCTGGAAGCAAAATCAACGGCAGTGAACACAGTGCCTTTTTGGACGTGCACCAATTCTTTCTGCCGATGAAAGCCTACCTCGACCAAGGGCAAGGTTACGACCCTATTGAAATTGGGTTAGTGACCAAAGAGGAAGCCAAAACACTACTCGCATAGTAAGTCGCACATCGCAGCACAGTTTGCGTGCGCTTACGAGAACAGTTTCCACCAGAAGTTGGCACACACTCGGTGGGGTCTCGATCCTATGGTGCACACACTGGAATTCGTTCGGAACCGCTCATCCTTCCTCTTCACCACCCTTTTGGCGTTCACTGCAGTGTTCCTGCCAGAAACCGCTTCCCTGGCTAGAAGACTGCTTATTCATCGAAGATATCTAGCGGAACAAGTTATCGTCAAGAAGTACAGATCAGTTGAGATTGTTCTAGCATTCATGGTCAGCATTCCCTGGATGCCACCAGGACAGCATGCCACCGACGACGATACGAGTCTCTACCTTGCCACTGCTCTTTCCATCGCCCTGGACCTCTCCCTAGACAAGGTGATAACCCCGTCCTCGTCGTTCAGCCCAGACCTCATCAGGCAAATACCTAGAGGCGAATGTCTTGATGCAGGTAAAGCACTGACGATGGATGGCCTTGAAGATGTTGATGCACAGTCGGAGTGGGGCCAGAGGTTACTGCGCCGGAGAGAAAGAGTTTGGATTGCACTGTTTGTTCTGGAACGTGGTGTGTGCCTGGCTCGAGGCCGCAGCTACTGTGTCCCCAAGACACCGCTCATCCAACACTGCAACCACTGGCATTCCACACTAAATGCAGACCCGCAAGATGGCCCGCTGGTATCCATGGGTGCCCTTCGCAGGGACCTCGATGACTTGTTTGTCAACGTGAGGATGAGGTGTGATGGTTACCGTGTCATTGACGTCGGTCTCAAGGTTGCACACGAGATCGAGAGGGAGATTGACGAGTTCTTTGACATGTGGCTTCGCACATGGACATCGGTCATTGGCGACTTCGAACACAAAACGCTGCCTCCTTATGTCGAAATCCTCGTTACACACACCCGCCTTTCGACGTACAGCATGCTCCTGAACCATCCTAGCGCACCGCCAGAGGTAAAGCGATCCTTCAGAGCTTCTGCGGTATCTTCTGCCTTGAATGTCATGCGAGCTGCCATACAAGGCGAATCTCGCCTGAAATCGATGCCAAACAATACAGTCACGATGATTTGCTTCGCTGCGAATATCGCCCTCGCTCTGAGCGCACCGACTGGGAAACGCAGCAACCAAAACCTAGCGCCCAGCGTTCGCAAGCTCATACAAGAAACTGCGACTGTCTTGGAGCGCATTGGAAGCACACCGAGCCATCGCAATGGCGCATCCGTTGTTTACGGTCGATTCTTACGCGTCCTTGTCAAGCAAGCACCGAGCTTGGAGACAGCACCTGGAATACCTCCACAGCCCTTTCCACTCCCAACATCGCAGCAACAACTCGGTGTGTCTCCACCACTTGCAGATGGCACACAGCAGTTCCCTTCTCTGGAATCTATCTCGGGCTTTGGCGACCCGCTGCCATTCTCAGCCATGTCCTACAACGAAGTAAATGAGACGGTGACCAATCTCGACTTTTTCGCAACACCACAGCTTGATATCTGGAATGACGAGAGCTCGTACATGTGGAACGACATGATGAACCTGCCAGACTTCAATTTCCCTTGAGAAGGGTTGTAATCTTGCAAGTACGTAGCAGCTTACAACGCGTTGGAACTGCTCTAATTCTCCCATGGTTGTCTTCAACAATATTGGGACGGAATGCACTTGTATGAGGGTGCTTGCTGGGCACAATTGCTGCAATGAATTCAACCTCCGGTTGTTGCACGCCAAGTCAACATCGGACATTCTTTTGCTCGGGCCCTGGACTACAGCTCTCGGCATGAAAAGGGAGCGACCTCGGCGCTCCGTCCGGGAGAGCTTTGCCGAACGACTCCTTACTAAGCCCCTGAATGCCCCTCACATCTGCGGCGGAAGTTTCGCTGTCTGTGCTTCGGTCGTTTTTCTGACGCCGATGCTGTTGGAAGCTCTTACCCTGCATCGCGTCATCGTGTTGCCGACGGAGCTCTCTGCGCGCTCGACGGCTCTTGTTCTGGTGTGGGACCTTGACATCAACGGTTCTTTTCCGTTGTCGTCCGAGGCCGCGAAGATCGTAAATAGTACTGCCGTTTGAATCCATCGCACAAAAATCTACACCTTTCTACATCACACAATGGACGCGCTACCCTCATCATACCGGCTCCTGGCCGCTCTCCCTGCCCGGCTATGCGCACGCCGCCCGCTACCCTCACAATTGCGCGCTGCACGTGTAGCACCACCACACTGGCGATTCACAAAGCAAATACGGAGCATCAGTGCGGTAGCAGCCAAAGCGCCAACGATTGATCGGTCAAAGTCGAAGCTGTTCGACAGCGCCGACGAAGCTGTCGCAGACATACAACCGGGATCCACAGTACTCAGTGCAGGCTTTGGACTATGCGGTGTCGCAGAAACCCTCATTCAGGCCATGCAGAAGCGCGGGCCAGAGTCGTTACACTCGTTGACTGCTGTATCCAACAACGCCGGTATCGAGGATGTCGGTGGACTTGCCCATCTCACCAAGAACGGACAGGTCAACAAACTCATCATCAGTTTCTTAGGCAACAACAAAGCACTCGAGAAGCAGTACCTGAGTGGCGGCATCGAAATTGAGCTTTGTCCACAGGGTACGCTGGCGGAGCGGATTAGGTCTGCAGGCGCAGGTATCCCGGCTTTTTACACGCCTACCGCTGTGAATACCTTACTGCAAGACGGCCAGATCCCGGCAAAGTTCGACAAGGAAGGAAAGGCTATCGGGTTCGGTACGAAGAGAGAGGTTAGGGAGTTCAATGGCAAGAAGTTTCTGATGGAGACTGCTCTGCCTGGCGATGTAGCAATCATCCGGGCACACAAAGTTGACGAGGCAGGCAACTGCGTTTTCCGGTGAGCAGGCTGCTCGGCTACGCGATCGCGTCTTTTAACATGACGTCTAGATACACCACAAAAGCGTTCGGTCCTATCATGGCCAAGGCCGCCCGACTTACCATTGTCGAAGCTGAACACATCGTTCCCATTGGTACTTTCGACGCCAATGATATTGATCTCCCCGGTATCTTTGTCGACCGTATCGTCCCCGCTACGGTACCTAACAGCATCGAAATCAAGAAGCTGCGCGACCCGTCATCTTCTGGCAAACCCACAGCTGGACACCGCGCACGCATTGCGAAGCGCGCAGCAAAGGAGCTCAAGCAAGGCTACTACGTCAACCTGGGAGTCGGCATCCCAACCGACGCCGCAACCTACGTCCCTGATGGCGTGAAGGTGTGGTTGCAGAGCGAGAACGGTATTCTCGGAATGGGCCCACACCCCACAGAAGAAGAAGTCGATGCGGACATTGTCAACGCGGGCAAACAGACCGTTACCCTCCTTCCCGGCGCCTCCACATTCGACAGCAGTGAGTCTTTCGGTATGATCCGTGGCGGCCACGTCGACGTGTCCATCCTTGGTGCGCTGCAGGTCAGCGCTTCAGGCGACCTGGCAAACTACATGGTGCCTGGCAAAGTCTTCAAGGGCATGGGCGGCGCCATGGACCTGGTCAGCAATCCGGAGGCAACAAAGGTGGTTGTCGCCACAGAGCACGTTGCCAAGGACGGAAGCAGCAAGATTGTGCAGGAATGCAAACTGCCCCTGACTGGCGCGAAGTGCGTGAGCACTATCATCACAGATCTGTGTGTGTTTGAGGTCGACAGGGTGAACGGTGGGTTGACACTCACGGAGGTCGCGCCCGGTGTTACTGTCGAGCAGGTCAAGGAGAAGACTGATGCGGCGTTCAAGGTGGTGGATAACCTCAAGAGCATGGAGGATGGAGCTCAGATTGAGGGTGCTTGATGCGTTGAACTTTTTGCAGCATACCATAGATAGCGCTTGGTTAATTTCACAATCATCAATTCACCACATTCAACCGGAATACATGCGTGGTGAGTGACGATGTTATGCCTTAGCTAGTTAGCAGTACTGTTGTTGCCTTACACTCTTGCTTGACAAGCTTGCGCACCTGTCGCTCTATTGACTGACGCGCTGTTTCATCACCAACACACCCCTCTCACTCTACACAGCACGAGAGACACATCATGAGTGATGTAATTGACAATTCTCTTGCTGAGCTATTCGTATGGATGCTCCTGCTACGTCACAATCTCTTCCTCTGCAGTCGATGCACGAATCAGTGTGTCGACGGCTGACTTTTGCACACAAACACAGCATGCAATGTTTTGAACACAAAATATAATTCCGATACGATTGCTGACAGTTACGAAGGCTGTACACGCCTGCAACCATCTGTCTCTGCGCTCGCCGATCCCTACCTCCACCAGCGCATGGCAACCACACTGTCTCGCAGCGCCCACATGGGCGGGTCAACGCCCAGGTGCCAGGTGGGGTTGCCCAGACATCCAGCAAGCTTGACGTGCCAACCAAAAGCTTGTGCGACGAACTCACCAAGCCGACATATCTCTACGATATCAACAAACCAGCTCACCTTCCCCCTCCGCACACCCAAGCGGAGCCAGCCTACATTGCCAGCAGAGCACAGCTGAATCCCTCGGACCCAAATCAACCGCCTATCCCCACCCCAGCCGCCCTCGATCCGCACAGCGCCTGCTCCTTCAATCGTAGCGCACGTTGACGGAGGCGAAAAGTACCGAGCTTATCCGCCGCGCTTGACCATGACTTACCTAGCCAGTGGCTGGCCTTGCCCCTTTGGAGCTCTAGTCGGTTGTCCTCCCCATGGGGTCGCCTCTGACGTATCCACTCCCGGCTCGCACGTTACATCGGCACGCTGCCGCGGCGGAATGCAATAAAGCAACTGCCCGTCCCGTGGTGCTGGGCGTTCATCTGTGTCTGCTTGGCTTGTTTCTATTTCACCACACGCTTCTCGAGGATACGTGCAAGACGGAAGAGTATGGATTCGGATAAGATGACGGATGAGAAGTTGGAACATCGTAAGGGGAGCGCGGTGGAAGAGGGGTTTGGAGACGTGGATGAATCGTTGGTTAAGACGGTGCTGAGGAAGATGGATGTCAGGTACGCTTACTCTCGTCCCATTGTCAAGCTGTTGTCGTGCTAACATGGGATAGGATACTGCCCGTTCTCGCACTCTTGTTTCTGTGCTCGTTCATCGATCGCACGAATGTTGGCAATGCGAAGATCCTGGGCCTTGAGGCTGATATTCATATCAATGACCATCAGTATGCGATCGGGTTGTGTGTGTTCTATGCCACATACATCGCCAGGTATGTCATGACGCTGTAATAGGTGGAGGGTCGCGCTGACCGAGTCACAGTGAGCTACCGTCGAATCTAGTCCTGAAGAAGGTTTCCCCCAAGATCTGGTTGCCAGCTCTGACGGCAGTATGGGGCATCTTAACCATGTGCTTGGGTTTCGTGACTGGATTTGCCTCCTTCGTTTCTGTACGCGCGCTGCTTGGTGTCACAGAAGGTGGACTTTTGCCGGGCATGGTAAGCTTTGTGTTGTCGAGAGATGGTTACCACCATACTAACGTCTTGCTAGGTCCTCTACCTCTCGCACTTCTACAAGCGAACCGAGCTTGCTTTGCGTATCGGTATCTTCTACACTGCCGCATCCTTATCGGGCGCCTTTGGCGGCCTCCTTGCTCGTGGTCTCAATGCCATCGGTCCTGCTGGTGGCCTTGAGGGCTGGAGGGTACGTTATCCAACACTGGATACACTCATAATCGCTAATGATTTTACAGTGGATCTTCATTATCGAGGGAATTCTCACCTTCCTCGTCGGCATCTCATCCGCCATCTTCTTGCCCAACTCCATCGAGTCGGCCGGTTTCCTTTCAACTGCCGAAAAGCAGTGCGCTCGCATTCGTTTGAATACCTCCGCAGCCCACGAACCCTTCTCATGGGCCGAAGTGCGCCGCGGCGTCTTCAACCTCCAAGTCTGGCTCAGCGCCACAGCATACTTCTGCATCCTCTGCGGCTTGTACTCATTCGGTCTGTTCCTCCCAACAATCGTCAAAGGCGGCTTCTCAACCGATCCAAACGAAGCTCAGCTCTGGACCGTCATTCCTTATGCCGTCGCGGCACTCTTCACCGTCGCAGCCGCTTTCCTGTCCGACCGCCTCGCACTGCGCGGACCCGTCATGCTCGCCACACTACCAATCGCGATAATCGGCTACGCGGTGATCAGCGTAACCACCAACCCCAAAGTACAATACGGCATGACCTTCATGATGGCAACCGGCATGTACGCCTCAGTACCATGCATCCTATCCTGGAACTCGAACAACTCGGCCGGCCACTACAAGCGCGCCACAACCACAGCCCTGCAGCTAGCGATCGCAAACTCCGGCGGCTTCGTCGCCAGCTTCGTGTACCCGAAGACCGAGGGCCCCAACTTCCACAAGAGCCACCGCATCATGCTGGGACTTTTGTGCGCCGCGTGGGTCCTGATCGCTGCGAACGTCGCGTGGGTCGCTAAACTCAACCGCGACAAGGCGAACGGGAAGTATGCCCAGTTTGAGGGGTGTGGGGATGATAGGGATCCGGAGTTCAAGATGGTGTTGTGAGCATTGTGGTATTTTCGCTTTTTGCTTTTGACAAACACTCGGCTTCTTGATGTGCGTATGACGAATTACGATTTCCACGACTACAAATTCCATCTCACCTGTCAATCCACCGAGTAAAACCATACGCATGCACATCTCTGTTCGTTTCACATCCGTTCGCGGACTCCGTGCAGTGGCGTTGGGGGCCAAATCAACCCTACCTCCATCTCACGAACCACGGTCTTCACGCACCGGACTTGACACGATGCACCATCTACCACCTCCCCATCGGACGTCCGTACCCTTTCGGCACCGAACATGTCGGGCGGGGTGTTTTATCTTCGTTCACTAACTAGCTCGCTGCCTGGTTGAATCTTTTCTGGGACTGATAAAGTGAAGTGAGGTGAGGTGAGGTGAGGTGAGGTGAGGTGAGGTG
>SATU01000635.1:0-16321 GCA_004335285.1 Ascochyta fabae | reverse complement strand
CAGCCATATCGTATGCACGCGCTTCTGCTAGTTCCCCTGACATCTTCTTGTAAGAAACTCGAATCTTGGGATTGTACATGACTGGGGTATTAGTCCGAAGCCATTGGATACAATACCGAGTTTCTGATGATTACTCGCTCTAATGTTGCAAATAAAGACAGGACGTCAGCTCTAGATCACATGCCACCAGTTCTGAACTAGATATCCACTCAATCATACCAATAGCCTCGAGGATGGAGATCGCAAGAGTCCCATGAGATTTCCTTCAACAAAACACCTACAAAGGCCCTTGAGTAGATCTTTACGAATGCCATCTTCCCTCGTTCTCCGTTTGCTCTTTCCTCACGTATCCGCATCTTTGCCCTCGCACAGGCAGAAGCAAAGGTTCATTGTTTCCCTATTTTAGCCCTCCCAATAGCATGCCCTCAAAACTCATCACTTGATTTCGCCTTATATTGAGCCAAGGTCCTAACAAACTGTGGCATAAATCTTGCTCTTGACCACACCGGCCGAGCCGAGGGTCGCATCGTGCGTGTCCTCAACGTCCACTTGAGGCCGACAGCGACCATGTTCACAAATCTTCGTCACTGAATTCTTTGTTGTCGAATCTGTACGCAGTGTAAATTCGAGAACGAGCATGAACATGATAGGCTACATTTAGCTTCAACCCAATAGGAAAGTGTACCCTCGCACACCTTTTCCCACCTCCAAATCATCGATCGCAAGATTAAGACCGTCCGCGCTCATGACGCTTTCGTAATGGGTACCTGTTGGTCCTTGTTGATACAGTGCGCTGATGTTTCAATGATCTCACCATCCAGCGACAAGCTCTTGCTTCCAACAAAGAATAGACGGGTCACACCCGTTGTATAAAGCCTTCCTTCCAGCAGTCGACGATGTTGAAACTTTCTTCTCTAGCCGTGGCTTGAACTTGCCCTGAAGGTCAAGCTCTCGATGTCGACGATCAAAAGAAGCTTGGGCAACGAAGGGCGTTGCAAACCACTTGCTGTGCATGAACAACGTTGACCGAGAAACAGACATCCATAATTCAATTTTTTCGCCTGTTAGTCTTCAACGTTGAGCGAGCTTACGTTCAAAAATCGAATCTGCCTTACGCCACAGCGTCTGTCAAGCTTGCATCTGCAGAAAAGCGTAAGGAAGCCATGCGAAAGCTCAAAAGGTTTATTCATTCAGGACCGAAAGATCTCCCTGGAAGTGCCCTTCACATTATAGGCTATAGGTAGAGCTCACTCTCACCGCTAACGCATCAAATATGTGCGAAGCTTCTAATATTTGTTTTGGGAAAGGATCGGTGGTAACCGCAGGAGCTTGTGTCAAAACTCCACCACGTCGAACTCATTCGTACACAAAAGTCTTCAATGTACCTTATTGAGCGTCCCTGACTAAGATCTTAAGCGGGCATCTGCCGCTGACAACGTCGAGTCCACCTTCCCTCTTGATTGGCTTTCTGTATCAAAGCATGTAAGCAGACGTTACCTAATACATGTGTACATCGATAGACGAAAGCCAGAACTGCTTGTAAGGTCGAGGAAAACCGCCAGAAACAGAAAGCAATATAGGATTGAGGGCTTCCCGCGCAAGAGGATCACGCAACACTTCATTGGGAAACAGCACACTTTGCTACATATGATTTTCGGTGTCGAGTACTTCGGTGAGATCATTACCAGCACGCTAGTGACTACGCTGTTTGAGTACCCCTCATCATTGAGTGTCTCCCTCGATTTTTTGCTACTCAGCTATATATTTTGTATCTCCGAACTCGTTCACATACGACCATAGGACGTTGAAAACAAGGCTTCCCGTTCGCTCAGCCCTATTTAAGCAACGTACCGGCGGATTAGTAGTTAGGTGGGTGACCACTAGCGAATACCCGCTGTTGTATGTATTTTTGCCAGCCTATTCTACTTTTGCCCACAGTCTCCTAGGGCAGCTAGTTACTATGCACCGAGTGGCAGTCCGCCTGATATAGTTACCAGACGTGAGTGGTGTTGCTCAATCTCCGAATGAACACACTGGGTAGATGTATTTAAACTCGCGAGTACCGACGACCTGGTCATTTTCTGCTTTAATTGCCAACTTGTAAGGGTGGACTCACGACATCTGAATCAAGATTTCTGCAGACACTGCAGACCGATCGTTTCCTTCACCAGCGCTCTATTGTCCAATCTCTTGGTGCATGGCTTGCATGTGGTGCTCAGGGATGTGCTGGCATTCCGCTCTACTTGTTCGGTGGGCCCGCTTCATCAAAATTGGAACGCGGGTTAGAGGCTAGCAAACATGTGAGTAATTCCTCAGACAGTGCAACTGAAAAACTCCAAAGCCAAATTCCACTGTCAACTGGCCGGGTGATGTAGAATGTTTTGAGAAGCGTTTCCAGCAAGTATCGATTGATAACAAACATCACATGTTCTCCTACTTACGAAACGTTGCTTCCCCAAAGCCAAAAACACCATCTTCCACATCCCAAGAGCGATTTTTCCATCCACTCCAACTACTACTCCGCCAAGCACACGTGCCCCCATCACCTTCCTCACTCGCTCACCCCAATCCTCCGGGAAATCCGCACCACGCCATGCCGCACCACACCAATTCCCCAACCCTTTCCTTCCTTTTGCTCCACCATCTCAACGTCAAGCTCCCTCTCAAGATCTTCGCAATGCTTCTTGTGCCCGGCGGCGCCTAGCTCTTGCGTTTTGCTTAATGATAGCAGATCCGAGGGATTGGTATGACGCATTAGTGGGTATGATATAGGTAAGGCTGGGTGAATTAATGTGTGGAGTGGTCTGCACTAGGTTAGGGACGCCAAGATGGAGTGATGGTGGTGGAGTGGGACGGGAGTGGCAGATGAGAGATGATCTGTACGGGTTCGAAGGAAGGCGTCATGATGTGGTAGATCTAGATGCACGCGTTGGGTGTGATTGATTGGGTTTGCTTGTAGATCGCCGCTAACAGGGTAGAGGGAGAGTAGGTGGTGTTATCGAACTGGTTCTACGATCGGGTGTATCGTTCGCATCTCAAGGTTCAGCTAGTCACTCTTCGCTTCCATCGATACCATGGCCCGAATCAGCTGAGTTCCACTTGAGCCTCGGCCGATCCTGATCAACTTTTTCAACAGGATGCGTCCAATCACGTTGCAACAGATCTGAGAAAATCTGGAAAGTGTGCGTTGCTGTGTTTGTGACAGTCCATGGTGCACACAAGTTCCTTTAATTCAGCGTTACTCAGCGATAGACATGATTTGATGATGCGAAGCAGCATGGAGCTGTGTGGTAATTGTCACGGCTAGACGCTCTCAGGAGTTCCAAAAACATGTAAGCACTTGCAAAGTTAGTTGTGCCAATGGGAAGGTGCAAGATAAGCCGGACACAGTGCGAATAACTGGTGAAGATAACATCACAAGTTGTAGGTACGAGAGTTTCAGGAATGTCATGGATTTTGGCGCGTTAACTACTAACTGTAATTCGCCACGCTTGTATTACAGAAAAGAAATCTATCCCATGCCGCAGTACGAGCGAGTGTCGCTGAAAGAAAGAGGGTATTCGTAAACCAGTAGAAAATTTTGAAGTTGCAGAAAATCAAACACTTAGTTGAAGTGGGGAGCGTTGAGTACGATACCCATTGCAAGACCACCAATGGTACCGGCGATGGGAATGGTCATGATCCATGAGAAGACAAGGAGACCAACTCGCTGCCAGTTGACAGCTTTGGTGGTACCGTTGCAGAGACCGACACCGACAGTAGCACCAGTGATGCACATGGATGTCGAGACGGGGAGGGAGTATTGCGAGAAGATGAGGACAGTAAGAGCGGCACCCATCTCCATGGAGCAACCTCTGCTAGGCGAGTGGTAGGTGATCTTGTTACCCATGACCTTCATGATGTTGTATCCGTAGGTGACCAGACCAAGAGACAGAGTGGCGGAAAGAACAGCAAGCTGCCAGATGGGGACGGGAGCCTTGGACTTGGCGGCGTTACCGGTGTTCCAGGCAGAGTAGATGACAGCCCAGGGACCGACAGCATTACCGATATCGTTGGCACCGTGAGCGAAGGAAGCAGTGCAAGCAGTGAGGACTTGGACGAAAGAGTAGGTGTGCTCGACCTCGTTGGCGTACTTGGGAGCGTGGGCGTAGACGCGCTCCATGCGCTTACCCTCAGGAGTACCGTGAATACCAGTCTGGGCTGCGTGGATGTCGTAGTTGGCACCGTAGAGAGCACCGACAACGATCATGGCGGGAACGCGCTTGACAGTGATGAGCATGTTCTTCTTCTCGTAGATCTCACCAGTCTCGATCTTGTTCGCGTGGAGGTAGCGCATAGCCCAGCCGAGAAGGCCGCTCTTGGTCCTGAGCCTAGCGTGGAAACGGTCCTGACCCTGCTGCATAAGCTCCTTGTAGCTGAGCTGGCGTTCCTCAGAAACCACAAGACCCTTCTCGTGGTCGGCAGGGGTAATGTCGTCAGAGGAGCTGTCGGACTTCTTAAGCTCGGGCTTGACCTCATCGTCGTGGTGCTGAACAACAGCGTAGTCGGGGACGCGGGCAGCCTCAGCACCCTCGGGGGAGGGGCGGCGGAAGAGGAGAGGGCCCTGGAACATGTGGTACCAGCGGACGGTGTGATCCCTCTTGACGACGCGGGCGTGGAGGTAAGGAACGAAGACGAGGAAGGAAACAAGGGCAAGACCAACACCGCAGCTGACAGTGACGGTAGCGACATACCACGCGGGCTTCTTGTTAAGTCCGAGGTTGGGAGATCCCTTGTAGACGATGGACAGGGTACAGATGGTACCAGCAATGAGGAAGAAGAAGGGAGCAGTCCAGATAGCCCAAGGAACGGGGTTCTTGCGGAGATGAACCGTCATCTTGATGAGCATGAAGATGATAGCACCGAAGCAGGCAGAGGCAGCAGGAGCCATTCCAAGACCAGCAAAGATAGCACCAAGACCCTTGCCCTTGTTCCATCCCCACTGGACGTTCTTAGCACCAGCGACAGCAACACCGACACCAGCAACCGAGGAGATGAGCGAGTAGGATGAGGAGACGTGAGCGGAGTGCCTTGTGCACCACATGACCCAGATGGAGGCACCGGCCAGAGCGCAAGTGAAGGCAAGCATCTGGACACCAGCGTCACCCTTGAAGGCGCTGTTGGGGATGATTCCGTTCTTGATGGTGTCGGCGGTACGGGCACCAACAGTGATGGCGCCAACCATCTCGAAGATGGTACCCAAGATCATGGCCTGGCGATAAGTGACGGAACGGGAGGAGACAGACGTAGCCCAAGCGTTGGCAACATCGTCTGGGGTGAGTGTAAGTCACTGTTCGCATAGTGTAGGTGACGAGACTACTTACTAGCACCGTTGTTGTAGGCATCGAGCAGGGCAAAGAAGGTGCCGATGGCAAAGACATAGTTGTACTGTGTGAGGCGCGCCATTGTGATTGTGATTTCTGCAGGCACGCAGGTGTGTGTTGTGGTACTGAGCTGGAGTGAAGATTGCTGGCTGAAGAAGGGAGCAAGGGGAGTGTATGAGACCCTATATATGCAAGTAGTGTTGGCGCTGCTCGTGGTACTGCCTACTGCAAATCCTAGTGATCCGGCCCTGGTCGTAACACGGGCTAGAGACGCATATTGGGGCAGCCATCAGCAGTCAATCCGCCGTGTCTGCTGTTTGCACACGCTCAGCCATTCAGAAGGCGAGTTTGGAGGGTGAAAGAGCGCACACGTTGCTGCGTAGTATACTCTGATTGGCGGGGGCCGTCCGCTCGGGACCACTGAGACTTGGCACAGAGGCAGTCTACTCCACCGGAACTAGCGTCGAGGTGTCAAGCTTCGGAGTGGAATCTTGAGTATCTCGACCTCGAAATCAGGCACATGGACCGAGACCGAGTCTCGGCGCCCAGAAGAGAGGCGTTGGAGAAGGAATTAGCGGACTTGGCGGTGGGCGATGTTGACAACCAATCAGCGCACCCACGTGGGCCCAATTCCTACTTCAACTCTCCCTTCCCCTTCACATCGCGCAGTCGCAACGGCTTGCTGCGCCCCGGTTTTGTGACCTCTTGCTTGATGCACATTGGCAGTCCGCCTGCTTGGTTTGACCTTCCAGAAGCGCATTACAGCGCTAACGTCAGGCCTCGACACACCCGGATCGACTCGCGATGAGCTGCGGACAGCATCCGTAATATTGGGAGAAGCGAATGAGGAGGGCACCATCAAGACGAAACTCCATGCGACACTTATGGGCATGTTGGATTGCCACGGGATTCGCCGACGCCGAATTTGCATTGTATCTGCCAGTTCCAACCGAGGTGTCGATTCCACCAACAGCAGCCGCGTATCCGGCCACCTGGTCCCCATCAGACTCCAAGTACAGACCTGGTACAAATTTGTTCAGAGTTCGATGTTTCTGGTGTTAGCTCTAGCCTTATGGGACCAATATCATCAGCCCAGGATTCATCGACAGAACAGCCCACAGTGATGGTTCTGGACAGGGGCGACAGTCACTACCCACCTGATGGCCATGCAAGTAATCTGCACGTTCCGTTATGGCTACCCGCAGTGTTCAGGGCCCTCGAAGGATAGTAACAATGCCATGCCTTCGTCTTGCCTCCTCAGCCGCCACGGTAGGCACACGTCGCACTTTCCGATCAACCCTCGCAATGTCGCAAATGATCACGAAGAGGATGTTCGCCACGCATTACGGCCTTCTCGATGGAGGCGCAGGTAGATCCATGATTTTCACGCCATGGGCGCAACGTAGACGATAGTCTGACTTGGCGCATCATGATCCAAATGAATTCAACTCGGTCTGCGCAGACGGAGCGCGTGATGATCCTGCACAGTCACCAAATTGGTATCAATCTCCGGATTCAGTTCGAGCTGTGGACCCAGCAACATCGAGGGCATAGCTCAGGGTCTGATGCAGCACGCCTCGACGGGGAAGCAGCAGAGCGCCTGGACCGAAGAGCTGCAGGAACACGTGCCGTTGGCATGTCGAATGTCTGAGTGGTCACCCTACCGCGCATTCAATACTGACTTGACTCTATTGGAACAGCCACTGTCTACAGGGCTTGTGTGAAAGCAAGAATGGCTTGCGTTAGCGATGGACTTTGGCTGGGAAGAGGCTGTATGTATTTCTACCACAGCTGCCATGGTAGAGATGCCTTGGTGTTCACACCAGGCAAGGCCAGCCCAGCATTACACGGCATCGCGGAGCTAGCCACAAGACTGACATGTGGTTGGTATTGTGCAACGATAAGCTGACTGTCTCGTACAGGCTCATCGGGGAATAGTGTTGCTGCGAACGGGTGATTGACTGCGAAAAGTACGCAAGCGGCGAGGGATGCAATGGCTCGAGGAAGCCAAACGCAAGGATGAGCCGCCAGCTAGAACGCACCGAAAAGCTGTTTGACAACGCTAGTTCCTAAAATGCCTTAGTCTGTACTCAGCTACGCTCCAACGGCACTCACGATTCGCAATGCTCCCAAGTCTGCAGCATCGCAACAAAAGACTACAAAAGAGCGGCATCAAAAATACGCTTCAGTCGTAGGCATCGATTGTGCTCCCGACACACGTCGTCGACACAAGCTCTCAACCCCGGATCCTCTTGTCTTGACGGTTCTTGACCCAAGACCCTGCGTTGCCGACTTCCGTCTTCGCCCTCCACATGATCTGCAATGCACAACACAATTTTGGCTACACTTCCAAGCTTCTCTGCTGAGGCTTGGAGATCTTCCTGAGGATCTCCTGTTAGATCTGGGTCTTTGCAGGCTCCCGTCTTACATCCAGCCGCTGCGTGGATCCCCACAGACAGGGTCTAGCAGGGGCGACCAGCCCTAACGCAGTCACATAGTGATGATACAAGATGGCAGGCTGTGAAAGGTCTCTGGTGCTGACTTGGAGCTGCACACTGGTTTCCTGCTTTTGTGGCTTGCTAGATCTCAAGCACAGAATAGAGATCTCATGATAACCTACCATGTACTTCGTCTTACCAGCTCCGAGCAGCCATTCCGTATTTAGAAAGATTGCACTTACTAAAGGCACAGCAAATTGGCTGTGAAGTAGCATGCAGTGGGTATCGAGACAGGCGATGCACCTTCTCCAAGCCAATTTTGCCACTCGACGTCTCGGGGTATTGGTACTCCACGTTCTGTCCTTATCACACGTCCTAACAACTCCCTACCCAGCATCTACCTCCAAGTCAGATCTCAACGAGCAGATAATCAGTTGCAAAGCTCACTCCCCACGACCTCTCCAGTCACGCTTTCGACTGCTCGCATGCGACGCCAAGACTCAGTCTCGCAGACACGCAAGCCCTCATTTGTCCAAATCTCAAATTGAACCGAAGTGACTGCATCGCCACTTCCTACATGAAACCAGCTTCACAGATGCCAGCCGGGAGCTCTAGGTACTATCGAGATGGATTGAGCCCCCCTTCTTCGAACGCGAACGAGCGACTGTGCCGCCTGAATCTGTCTCTTTAAGCACAAGCTATTAAATCGTAGCAAAGCCTCTGTACGCCTTCTTGACATGTTGACGGAGATGTCAATAAACGTGTTGACACACTACTGTAGTATTCACTCACACTACTACTAAGTAGACATCACAGGCCCACTTGTTATCTAGATAGAGAGTGTTGACACCAGGCCGCAACATCCTAGAAGGTAGAGGGATGTGCAGTTTGGGTAGAATCTATTCAACTCCTTAATTGTGTTCCTCACAAAGCTAGGGAGGTTACAATCTATCTAGATAGACAGGATGTCTATAACGCAGAAGACAGTAAGACAAGAACCATCAAGTAGTGTAAATAGGACTTTCTTCTCCGCTATTCATCTCGTCTGTGTGTAGCTTGGAAAGATGGTCTGTAGCTTGCTTATTCGCATCACGAACTATACTTCTATAGCGATTAACTTCGTTCGATCGAATCCTCTAATCTCAGCGTGTCTACAATAAGTAACTAAAGCAAAGTGTTACCTACACAAAAGTCTACGTTTGCATGAAACACACTTATCCCAACAGACCAAGTTCCACTATCTTCTCTAAACCCCGACCAAGCCTGAAAGTCCTTCTCCTCACTACGTGTCTCTTACCAGCACAGCTTAGGACAATCTATCTCTATCTCTTAATCAGAAGCATCTAGATTTAACTCTAAGGTCAAAGGCCCCTGTTTAATCATTGCCTTGATCAGCACTGCAGGACCGCGTACCTCTACTCGTAATGTATGCATACTGTAAAGTCTAAACTATAGCATAAAACAATACACAGTTAGTACTTAGTCTACTAGTTATTGAACTCACCTCAGAAGACTGTTCTGGTCAGTACAACGAAACCTTAACCTGATCCCCGTTCCAGGTGTCATCTTATACGGAAGCAAAGCTTGTTAGGGTGCGAGGAGAAAGCTGTTACACGAAGGGTAGTACTCGTAATAGAGAGTCATGTTCTGGTGTAGCATAGTATGGTATACTATGGTATAGTATTGAAGTATACACAGTCAAGCAGCGCGAATGAAAGAAAGTGGGCCGTCGTTGAAGAATTGCAGTTCCAACGCCCAACGCCAGATATTATGCCCAACGGAAATGCGTCAATGCGAAGATAGCGGCTGGAGATGAGTCCTGTCGTCTATGGTATATAAAGACAAACGAAACATGCTGGATGCGAGAGAGAAAAGCAATGCGGAACGCTTCAGTATGTAAAGGGATGGCGGTCGTGGTGTGTCGTTTGAGTATATGGTTCGGGATGCCTTTTTTGTATGTCGTTTTGTATGTCGTTATGCGTGGTTAGTAGGCCGCCGTCTTGGAGCGGAAGAGAGCCTTCATCAGGGACGGCTCCTTCTCCTTACGGCGGCGACTGCCCTCTTTGACCGTCTTGCTGCGGCGCGTGTCGGATGTCTTGCTGGTGTGCGCGCTGCGCTCGGAGCGGACGTCTGAGCGTGCGCGGTGCGATTTGGGTCGCTCGCTGCGGTCGTCTTTGATCTTGGCGCTGCGACGCGACTTGATATCGTCTTCGTCGAGCACGCCGGCGTCGACGAGCTGGCGCGTGGCACCGGGAGTGATGAACTCGCCGTCGACGCTGCAGCCGGAGCTCTGGGCTTCGACGTCTGCGATGCCGCGGCGCCAGAGGTCGATGCGGCTCAGCTCCTTGGTCTCGAGCTCGTCGAGCTGGTAGGGCTCTTCCACAGCGCGCGCCTGCATGGGGATGGGCATCTGGACAGGGCCGCCCATGGCGATTTCTTCCTCTTTCTGCTGCTGAATGCGCTTGATGATCTTGTAGCCACCCAGCGCGACAATGGTGACGCCGACAGCAACACCACCGGCGATCATAAACTGGGGGCTCAGGAGCAGGGCAGCGACGGCAGGGAAGCTGCCTTTGAGGGTCATCAACACACCAGGGCCCATCTTGCTGACGATGGCGCTGATCTCGGCGAGGGTCAGTGATACAGCGGCGAGGGCATCCGGGTTCTTCTGCAGGTTCTCGATCATGGCAGTTGCCGAGTACTGCAGGCAGTTGGCCTCGTCGAGGAGCATGGTGATCTTGGAGGCCTTCTCTTTGAGCTCGCCGTCGTCGTACTTCTTGTCGGGCAGTGGCGGGGGGATGTCACCGTAGGCCAGATCCATGTCGATGTAGGGCTCCGAGTTGGAGCGCTTGGTCTGTCGTCGTGAAGAGGGGATCTGGTCCGAGTTCCGCCGAGCAAGCTCCTTCATGTGGCCATCACGGGCGCCGCCAGCAAGGTCATGCTCGAAGCGATGGCGGCTGGTGCGCGGGCTGTCGTTGGCGTAGAAGCTGTCGGTGTAGCCACGCTCCAGTGTTGGGCGGCCATCGGCGCGGGGGGACTTTGGGTGATGGGACTTGGAGCGGTGTGTGGCCTTGGAGTGCGAGGACCTGCGCGAGGAAGCGCGTGACTGGACGTCATCCTCAATGCGCAGCGCCTCGACGCCCTTGGACAGGGCGTGCTTCTCGCGCACAGCAGCATCGCGCTCGGCCTTGATCTCGGCCTTGCGCTCGCGGTAGGCGGCTTTGGCCTCCTTGAAGACGCTGACAATGTGCTTGCTCTGCGGGGTGTGAGTTAGCGAGGCGGGTACCTTATCAGCGAGTGAGTGCACGCACGCTGCTCACGACCTTGCCCGACTTGTTGATGACGGTGATGGTTTCGCCGACGCCCATGGCGACTGGATGTGGTGATGGTTGCGCTGCAGCTGCACTGCGGCGTCAGGATGGCGTTGTACAGCGTCTGGCGTGCAACGGCGGCGCGCGCAGTACTTGATCTACCCAAGGACGAGGCGGTCAGAAATCATCAATGCTTCGGAAGCGGGTAGCCTTGCTCGTGCGCTCCACAGCTCCACATGAAAGCCAAAGGGACGGTAAGAGGTAGGACAAGAGCGGTCTTTATTCAGTCCTCACGATGAAGCAGGGGCGGGGTGCGAGGAGTGAGGCGTCAGGTTCTGTCTGGCAGCTTGTCCCCCGCAGCCAGTAGGACGAGGGGCCTGAGATGCGAGGCCGAGACGGCTCCAGTCACGGCGCTGGGCGCAGGTGCTCTATCGTGACTGTGCGACGTCTCGCGCAGGCATTCGTTCATCTGTGGCAGAGGAAGCCGGGGAAGGCGGGCGCTGCAGCGTGGTTTGTTGGCGTGTCGCCAGCTCACAGGCACATCCACGCTCGCCTCCATGTAGCCTGGCCGACTATGCGGCCAGCGTAACGCCGCGAATAGCAGGCGGTAACGAAGCGTGCGGCTGCAGCCCTGGCCAACGTGTCGCCCGCGGGGTTGGTCGAGGGGGAGGCTGCTCACGCACGCTGATGACAGTGTGCAGCAACTTCGGTTATTGCGCGTGCCACGGCAATGTCGTTGCTGCCCAAGAAAGCGTCAGGAGGTACTTTCGGTGAGTGCTGGCACAGATCGGCCCCAGGTTTACAAGAGGGTGGCTGGGGCGCGCTGGGGGGGCCTTGTTAGCTGAGCGCATGCCAGCGACTGTAATAATATGTATGGATCCTTCAGCAACGTCCGCCACATCTAGCCACTGTGGCGGCGCCTGGACTGGATCACTCCATGATGTAAAGAGACAGGCAACGAGGTACACGTAGCCTGTACGAGTGCATGGTGGAAGACTGCTGCTGTTTGGTGACCGAGATACGCGCACCAGCCGGGAAGTGCAGACATGTGTCAGAAACTCCGATTAGAATCAGTCAATCAGAAACTTCCATCAGAATCAGTCAATCAGAAACTTCCATCAGAATCAGTCAATCAGAAACTTCCATCAGAATCAGTCAATCAGAAACAGTCGATCAGAGAGCGTCATTCAGAAATGGTCAATCAGCAATCAGCGTGGTCCCGAGAGAAGGACCGTCGCGCATCTCCTTCCACCTCGCGCCAGCAAGAAGAGTGCACAAACAACGAGCGACGATCAGGGCCTCAAGCAACAAGCTGCATGCGCGGCGGCCCGCAAGCCTGCGGCAGCGCCTGCACGACAGCGACCGACTGGCACCAGATACGAGACATGTGGGCAAGATGGATGTGTGAACGATTCAGTGAATCGAGCAAACATGTCGTCTGCAGCCTGCCCACGTGTCGGTCGCCAATCTTTGGCTTTCTCTGCAAAGGCAATGTCGTGCCAAAAGTGACTACCAACACGATGCGTACAGCGTTTGCAAAGGTGTGTGCTGGCCGAAACAAGCAACGAACAAGCAAGCACGATAAAGAAGATGCATCCTGCCATATTCTGCTGCGAGATTTGGACACGGTTGGGAGCTCTACCTCACATGGCGTGCCTATCTCAGCTACCATAGCATTTCACAGCATACCGCAGCATAGCTCTTCAGATCACACCATTCAAGGGACCTCGCTCGCCATCTCCACAGAGCGGTGAAATGTGGCCATGTCCGAGCATTGTGGCTCCAGCTCCCCTGAGGAGACGTCGAGCGAGCACGGGTCTGCGTCCATCACCTCCTTGGACGAGGGCGACGACGTCTCTCCTGCCTACCCACACCTGAAAGAAGCGTCACCGCGGCCGCGGCATACCTACGTCTCGCCCCTCTTCCCCTTCTCGCTGCTGTCGGCGTGCAGCGCCCAAGGGAGGGCTGTCAGCATGTGTCAGTACGGGCGGTCCATGACATCGCACGACACGGCGGGTAGCGCTAAAGGCACGATAGGCCTGCGAGGTGAGTGCTAAAGTAGAGGGTGCCGTGAGAGGAGCGGGAGAGCAGCTGTCGGCGCTTCTTAGTGTGGTGGGGTCCATGCAACGGGACCCTGGAGCAACGCCGTCATGGCAGCTGCGAGTCCCACGGCTGCACGAGAGGCCACAAAATGCACCACCACCCCATTGCAGCGGAGCCTGGCTGACCATGCCCCTCACAGGACCGCCGGGCAGCCATGAGACGAGCTCGTCGGACCCGGACAGCCGCGACCGCCGCGACAGTCGCGCGCCAGCCCTGTCGCATCGCATGAAGCACGACAAGTCGATCCTCGCCCTGGCCGTGTCGCAGCAGTACATCTTCGCCGGCACGCAGGGAGGGGAGATACTGGTACGGTGAAGGAGAGTATCACGTGAGCCGCACACTCACACCCCGCAGGTCTACAGCCTCGACACGTACGAGCGCCGGCGCGTCATCCACGCCCACAAGGGCAGCGTGCTCGGCCTGTGTCTGCCGCACGACCAGCAGCTGCTCTTCTCGAGCGCCACAGACCCCATTGTCAATGTGAATGACACCTTGCCCTACTGGTTCCCCTGCTAACCCCCCAGGTCTGGTGCACCTCGGGCTTCGCCCATCTCTACGCCCTCTGGTCGCCCTACGACATCGGCGACATCTTCTGCGTCGCCTACTCGTCCCTTCACCGCACCCTCTACCTCGGCGCCCAGAACACGAGCATACAATGGTACGACCTGAAGGAGAAGGACGCACGCCCACGGCCCTCCACCGCCTCGCACCCCTCGCAGCGCAAGAACAGATTCTTCGACTCGCTCGGCCCTGGCGGCGCCCAGACGCCCAAGCCGGTCGGCGCAGACGCCCGCCCTCGCGACGCTGCAGGCGGGCAGCAGCTGCAGATTGACAGCCAGGACATCTACCAGTTCGCCCACTTTGGCTACGTGCATTGCATGTTGCTGGGCAGGGGCATCTTGTCAGAGGCACCCTCGGAAGAAGTGCTGGTCTCGGGAGGAGGCGACGGGCGGATACTGCTCTGGCGGATAGACCCTACGCGAGGTGGGCAGATCTCCAACATTTGCGCCCTCGAAGATGGCAGAGAAGAGGGCGAGTCGATACTGTCTCTCGCGCGCGAAGGCTCCTTCCTCTACAGCGGCCGCTTTGACGGCGAGGTCAACGTCTGGGACCTTGAGACACGCCAGCTGGTGAGGAGCCTGAAGGCGAGCACGGGAGATGTCCACACCTTGACCCTGGGTGCGGGCGTGCTGTTCGCCGGCGGCAAGTCTGGTGTGGTGCATGTGAGTGTGAGCCATCGTGACGGTTGGGCGCCTGCTGATGCCTGCAGAAATTCAACGAGCACTACGAGACCATGTCCACGTTCAAGGCGCACAACGGGCTGATCCTCGCCTCCGCGTACACCACGTACAACGACAAACCAACGCTAGTTACCGGCGGCAACGACAACACCATCGTCATCTGGGAGGTCCGCGACTGTGCAGAGCCCGCGGCCGCTGCGAAAAGAAGCAACAACGGTTTGTACACGTGCGTTGTCGCTAGTGGCTGAGCTGACGTCTGCAGATCTCATGGTGGAATCCCTCAGCCAATTCGTCAACTTCCGCACTGTCTCGTCACTGCCCAAGTACCGTGCAGACTGCCGGAGGGGTGCTTCCTACCTGCGTTCCGTGTTCCAGAACTTCGGTGCAGCCACGGAGATGATCAACACGAGCGAGCCGTACAACCCTATCGTGTTTGCAAAGTTCAGAGGCAACCCTGCCACAGCCGCCTCGCGCAAGAAGATCCTCTTCTATGGACACTACGATGTCATACCTGCAGAGAACGAGCACGGCAAGTGGAAGCACGATCCCTTCGCACTCACCGGCGAAGGCGGCTATCTGTACGGGCGAGGCGTTTCTGACAACAAGGGACCTCTCATAGCTGCTATCTACGCCGCGCATGAGCTGGCCAACGAGCAGAGCCTAGACGCTGACATCCTTTTCCTTATTGAAGGCGAGGAAGAGAGCGGCTCCCGCGGGTTTGAGAAGGCGGTGCAAGCGAGCAAAGATCTGATTGGCGAGGTGGACTGGATCTTGTTGGCCAACAGCTACTGGCTCGACGACCACGTCCCCTGCATCACCTACGGCCTGCGAGGCGTCATCCACGCCACAGTCCAGGTCGAGAGCGAGCACCCGGATCTGCACAGTGGTGTCGACGGCAGTGCGCTCCTCGATGAGCCGCTCAAGGATCTCGTCATGCTGCTGTCCAAGCTGACAGGTCGCCACGGCAAAGTCCAGATCCCCGGCTTCTACGATCCCATCCTACCATTGGCGGAGGGTGAGAAGGAGCTCTACACCGAGATCACACAAACACTCCTTCGCAGCAATCCCGACCTCGGTGATGCCGAAGAGTTGGCTCAGTCGCTGATGCGCAGATGGCGCGAAGCCTCCCTCACAATCCATCGTTTCCAGACTTCCGGACCTGAAAATTCGACCATCATTCCCCGCCTAGCAAAAGCGGCGCTCTCCATGCGCCTCGTACCGAACCAAGAAGCCTCGGAAATAGCAGCGGCACTGCAGTCCTTCCTCGCTGACGAGTTTGATGGGCTGGACAGCAAGAACAAGCTATCTGTGACGATGGACCACCAAGCCGAACCCTGGCTCGGCGACTACACCAACGAAATCTTCCAGACCCTAGAGCGAGCCATCAGCGACGTGTGGGCAACAAGCCTCACGCCGCGCCGTCCCTCCACCGCCAACGGCCTCACGCAGCCATTGTCCCCGACGAAAGCATCGCCGGCGACGAGCAACACGCTGGCCAACGGCTCGGACACGGAGCTCTCGCAGCCCGCCGCATCATGGCCCACCAAGATCAAACCTCTGTTCATCCGCGAGGGCGGCAGCATCCCCAGCATCCGCTTCCTCGAGAAGGAGTTCAACGCGCCGGCGGCCCAACTGCCGTGTGGGCAGGCGAGTGATAGCGCGCATTTGGACAACGAACGCCTGCGGTTGGTCAATCTATTTAACAGCAAGAAGATATTTAAACGTGTATTTTGGGAGTTGCCGAGGAAGTGAGGTGGTGTGAGGTGGGGAGTATGGTGGTTGAGTGGAGTGGAGTGGAGTGGAGTGGAGTGGAGTGGAGTGGAGTGGTGTGGAGTGGAGGGGTGGGGAGTGGAGTGGGGTGGGGG
>SATU01000634.1:0-16361 GCA_004335285.1 Ascochyta fabae | reverse complement strand
TAACAGTACGTAACACATAATCTATCTTAGAAAAAAATTAGAAGAAAAAGATTTAAAACATTAATAACTCTTTATCTAGAAGAGCTATTGCTATAATTTATAGCTTAAATTAAAGCTAGAATTTAGCTCTATCTTTTTAATTTTTGCTAACTAAGCGTTGTAGGCGTTGCAGGCGTTGCAGGCGTTGCAGACATTAGGTGGACATTAGGTAGACGTTAGGCGGTTGTAGAATTTAGCAACCTGTCATCCTGTCGTTTTAGCTGTTTTGGCTGCGTTTTCTGACGTTGGGGCCGTTACAGCCGTTAGGCGGACATTGAGCGAACGTGCCACGCGTACCAGCAACTCCACGTTTCCACGTTTTTTTCCCTTAATAACTAAGGAGACAATAGGTTCTTAAAGCACACTTGTTAGTAAACTATTCTTGAGTAGTAACTAGGACTTAAGGGCTCTAGTTTTCTAATTTAAAGGCAGAGTTATTATCTAAAGATTTAAAAAATTTGTTCTTAGTATTATTTCTTAAAATGTCTAAAGTAGCTATATGTTAGTTTATTAGTTGATTCTAAAGGATAGCTAAAGAAAGTGCCCTAGGCCTTAGTAGTTCTAGGCATTAGTAAGACTTATAGCTCTTAAGTCTACAGTTAAAATAAGTAAACTTATTAAAGAAGGTAGAAGTAAAATCCTTAGAGCAATAAGAACAAGCATCCTTAGCTTAAGAAGTAGATGTAGGTTAAGCTAGGATAGTAGTAGTAGGTAATACTAGCAGAATGTTGCAAGGAGTTAACTAACTACATAAGGCAAAGCAACTAGACTAAGTACCTACAAAATCTTAAGTTATTGCTTTATTAGAAATAAGAGCATAGTTAGAAAAGAAAGTGCTAAGTTAATTATAATATTCTTATAGGCTAGAGAGAGACTTCTTATAGAGGACACTAGCTATCTAGCAGTAGTAAAAGTCTAGTAGTTTAGCTTATAAGCAGTAGTAATAGGTTTTAGAAGACTAGTTCAGCTACTAAGCAAAGTATTCTATCTTGATGCAAAAGATAGAGAAAGTAATTAAGGCATTAGCAATGTCTATTAAGGAGAAGTAAGAAAAGATAAAGGTATTAAAAGAGTATTTAGCTAACCTAAAAGTGTTTTTCTCCTTATAGATTTCCTTTAAGTAGTAGATACAGTCTATTAGTTTAGAATAGAAGTAGCTAAACCTAAATAGATTTTTTAGTAGAGCGTAAGCAAGGTCTTAAGTATAAACTAAGAAAAAGTCTATATAATTACTAGAGTGCTAATAGTTATGTCTATTTGCTTATATAAAGTGTAGGCAATTAGAGAGCTACTTATTAAAGTTGTCCTTAGAGCTAGAAAAATACTAGGGTTTCCTTATAGTCTTGTCTAGCTAATTATTGTATTAGTCTAGTAACTGCAGGAATTTATAAGCGCTAGCTAATATAGAGGTTAAAGATATAGCAGAATAGCTTCTAAATAGTATAAAAGTTAAGAAAGTAGTTTAAGTTGCTAGTATAGTCTAGAATTAGTGTATAGTAGCTAGTGCATTATTATATTATTAAAATTAAGAAAGAATAGTGCATAGCTACTCTAAGTTGTTATTAGAGCTAATAAGTAGATCTTTTTTTAGTTTAGTTAACTATAAACAAAGGGGAATAGAGTAGCACAAGTACCTAAATTAAAAAGATAGTTAAGTAGGCGCTAAGTCTTTAGTAGCTAAAATAGTGCCTTTAGTAAGCATGTAATTATAGGCTAAGTAGAGCTTCTAGTAATCTAAGTTGTTTAAGTTAGTATAAGACTAATGTGTGTTAAAAATAGTCTTAAGAGAGTTGTACTTAGTAACTACATGGTTATGTTTTTTAATAAGTAAGTTATAAGTAGCTTTCAATTAAGTAAAGTTAGTTTTAGCAGTCTAAGATTAAAAGTTAACGTCTAAAATTCTATTTAATACATTATAGAGAAAGTCTATAAGAAAAGAAGTAAGAATTGCTAGTTAACTATAAGAGAGACAAGAGAAGTACTAATTTAGCCAGTTGTTTAAGAGCTAGTAGAGGCCTAGAGATTAGATAAACTAAGAGTATTAAGTAAGATTATAATCCTCTAGGAATTATTTAAAGAATTAAGAAAGCACTATATTAGCTTTAGCATATAAGTAAGAGAAGTTCTTAGTAAGCTAAGCTAGTAAGCTCTAAGTGTTTAGGAAAGGTGTATTATAGATAGGTACCTTAGAAGCTAGTATGTACATAGAGTCTTTATAGCAGAAATTTAGTAGTTCTATAGCTAAAGCACTTTAGTGTTCTAGGATAGTAAGCTTAAATGCAGTAGAGTTAGCGCCTTATGCCTCTAAATACTAAATAGAAGGCAAGTTGTTTAAAGAGCAAAAAGTAGATTAAAGAACTAGTGTCTCTTAATTACCTAAAAACTTAAAAGAGGATTAATTAAAGCTAGCAAAGAAAAGGCCCCTAGAGTAAGAAATTAGGCGCTTAGTAGTAGCTCTAGCAGAGTAGGAGCTAGCTTTATAAGACAAGTTAGCAACCTGTTTAAAGATAGTAGAAGTTAGCTAGATAGAAGAGTTAGTAGAAGTAATATACCCTCTAAACCTATTCTAAATATATAAGAGATTGTAGTTGTGTTTAAGAGGAGGTATTCTTTCTTAGCTAGTATTATTAGAATTAGCCAGCGCTATAGCTGTAGTTTTAAAGATACAGTAAGATTTATAAAAAGTAGGTTAAAAGTTAGTTAAAAAGTAAGTTAAGTAGTTAGAAGAGAAAGTAGAGCACCTAGTGCTTAAAGTAGTAGTAAGAACCTAGAGAAAAGCTAAGTAAAAGAAAGAAGGTGTATAGTAAAAAGTTAGTAAAGAAAAATAGAGTTAGTAAAAAGGTTAAAGTAAAAGAGGTAGTAGCAACTAATACTTAAGGTTGTGTAGAAAGAACTAAGTCTAAATATACTTAAAGAAGTTTAAGAGAAGCAGTGCTAGACTACTAAAAAAGCGCTAAAAAGGAGGCGCTAGACCGCTTAAAAGGCGCTAAAGAGGGGAAGGTAAAGGCAGGCTAGTACTTTAAAACCTAAAAGGAGATAGAATACTTAGCTAACCAAGGTTTAATAGCTAGTTTATACTTAAAAAAGGTTGTAGGTAAGGCTAATATATACTTAGAAATAGGTACCTGCTACTTACACATAAAGAGAATAGAGACTAAAAAAAAAGCTTTAATAGCTAGAGCTATTACTTAGTTAAGAGATAGCTTACTAAACTAAGCAAAAAAAATCATAGAATCTTTAGTAACAGTAGCTAACTACTATGCTAAACAAAGGCAGAAGCCTAAAAGAAGAGCTTAGTTTTAAGCTATTAGGTCTACTATTATATAAGACAGACTTTATATGCATAAAAGAAAGTAATCTAGAAAGCCAATATATCTAAAAAGAAGTAAATAAAATAGCAGATAGAGAGCTATAAGAGGGTAGAAATAGCTACTTACTTATAGTAGGTAGGCCTAAGCTCCTAGGCTAGAAGTAGAAGGAGGCCTGTGCCCTAAAAGTGAAGTAAAAGTCGGCAGGATGGATTCTGCTAAGTCAGATAAGCACCTACTAGTAGGCTGTGCCATCTGACTATAGCAGAAGTCCTGACACGCACGTTACCAATTATCGGGGCGCACATTAACATCTCCCAAGACCCGCTCCTCATCATTCTCCCATGTAACACCACGGATGATGTCTTCCCCTTCATCATCAGCCATCTTCACCAGATAGAATGGCACACTGGCTCTGGCTGCCGTCATTGCCGCCTCGTTGATGGCTGCATTGAGATCTGTAAGTGCAGCTTCCCGGTCCTGCAGCGCGCCCGTATCTACAATGCAATATCCAGTGTTCCTGAAGCAGAATCTTGCGAAGGTGTTGACGTTTTCCATGTCGGGCGTATCTGGATGCTTACCCCAAGAGCGTCGATACAGGTTGATCGAAGTATCTTCCGCAACAGTCCACGATGGTTTCGAGACTTTCTGTTGCAGCTCAACGAGCTCGTGTTGAGGCCATGGTGTTGATATAGGGCTTTCTGTGGTCATAAGCACGTAAAGTGAAGGCATGTTTAATAACGTGGCGGAGTCCACGACGTTTTGGTCCACTGGGTGATGTAGGTATCCTTCTGCTTGCTGTACCGCAAATGCATCCTCACAAACCGCTGCTCTCGTGAGGTGATCAGCAAACTGGGCGACGGTCAACGGCTACAAATTGTGGGTTGACATGTCTCAAGCTCATACCTACCTCTCACCTACACCAACATCCATGGCTCAGCAAACTCCATCGAGCAACGCCTCCCCTGTCCAACTGAAGGACAGCCCCTCCAGGCCTTCCATCCTCCCCTCTCCAGACGACGGATCCGGCTACCGCCCCACACACATCCCAGGCGTATACATGCGCATCACCAAGATGATCGGTCTAACAAGCGTGACCTGGCTGCCAGGGAACAACAACACGAAAGAGGAAGACAAAGTCAGCATCGGGCCGTTGGCATCGGACTGGAGCCACGCCGCCGACGAGACAAAGTACGGGACCAACAGCAAGTACGGCGTCAACACGGTCGATACGAAGATCTGGGGTGGTGTGCGCGTGCCGGGTGTTTTTGTGAAGCGGGATGAGGTCGTCGGCGCGGTGGTTGTCAATTGGGTGGATCGGGGGGTGGAGACTACTGTGCACATCAGCAGGCAGGAGTAAGAAGCAGACGGCAAGACAGCTTGATGAGTCGTCATCGCTAGTGAGCAATTCGGGGTCGATACCATGCGTACTCTGGTTTCCGTTGCAGTTGTGCAGTACGATGCATAGTTCGAAGGTGGCAAACTAAGACTTGAAACTACAGCAAATAGATGTATCGCGGGCTTCGGCCAAGGTCTAACCGATATTAATAATGCAGGACGATAAGATTGCTTGAAGTTTTTGACTAATTCTATGAAAGATGTTTTGATGTGATGTGTCTTGAACAGCTCCAAGACGGCTGATTCTCCATCGCTAGGGTTTAACAGGTCAAATCGAAGTAGGGAGTGTTGTTCTCCAGCGGCGTAACCGCAAAGCTCAGGTCGGTCTGGGCAGTGTTCGCATCCTTAAGAGTGTACCAGAAAGTGTTCCTCTTGCCAAAGAGGCTGCAGCCGACCTCTTTCCAGTAACGTTGGCTGTTCTCTGTGCTGGCAACGGCATCGCGAGAGTTCGGTCCAACACGCGGCCAGCCAGTTTCGGTGACCCAGACTTCCTTTCCACCTGCAACACCCTCGGTCTGTGCAACAGCCGTTCTGAAGTTCTCAGCGGCGGCATCAATCGAGTTGGCCTTGGTCGTCTCAAAGTACGGGAATGAGTTATGTCCGAGCCAGTTAACAGTGTTTGCTACGCCGCGGTTCTCAGGCAAGACCCATGCTGTCCATGTGTCGACGTGACCGATAGGCTTGCTCTCGATTCCAGTGCCACGAATCCAGTCACGCATCCAGCCAATGTAGCCTTCGATCTCAGCGCCGGTAGCACCGACACCAGCGTTGTTAGCTACACCCTGGGGAGAGGAGCGGTACAAGTCCTCGGAGCCCACGCTGATGCCTACAATACGGTCTGTGAAGGCGCTGCCGAGGTCGCGGGATGCTTGGAGTAGCGCATTCAACTCGTTCTCGTACACGGCACGTCCAGCCGATGCCCACAAACCGACGAGGATCTTGGTGTCGGTGTCGATGGCGGCGCGGAAAGCTTCGATGGGAGCTGCGGCGGTACCGCACTGAATGGATGTGTAGAGACGAGCGGCTTGGAAACCTGATGCGCCGGAGAGTGATTTGGCGTCGTTGAAGTAGCGAACGAAGTCGCTGTAGCCTCTGCAGGAGCCGTCGTTGTTGGTAGCGCCATAGTTGAAGCCCTTGACTTGGGCCGAGGCAGCTGTGGCCAAAGCAAAGACAGATGCTAGTGTTGCCTTCATAGTGATGAGAAAAAAATACAATTACTGATTAAAGCGAGGGCTGATACTGATGAAGATGATGGAAATCCTCCTCTTCAAGTATGCCATATGTTTGCCCCTAGCTTTTGCATTGTTGGATCTGCACATCATCGCCAAGTACCACATGACGTGGGTAGGCTCGTGTCTGACGTGTCGGGGGGTTTTAGCCTGCGTTTACGAGCCTTAACGAGCCCGATTAGCCAAGCGCCATGCAGCTGAACGGACTTGGCATACCAAATTGACAAGTCGATCGAATCCCCAACAAAAGGGTCCAATACGTGCTTCCAGATGCAGAATAGCCTGGACAAAAATAGACTGCGACAATATGGGGATGCAACGTCAGAGTGTGTCTTGTGAGGGTCGCGAGAACGTGGAGTGAAGAGTATCCAGAAGTTCTTTGGGACGTCGTACCTGCGTCCGGCATGTGTGAAAAGACTGGCTGACCAAGTTTGCATAGTCCGCATCTGCCCTCCGCCCCGTCCCATCCATCCTCCACGTACTGGCAAACTAGTAAAAAATGGTTTGGGAGGTATGATTTGCAGCACTCCAGTGTCGTCGGAAAACCATTTAATCCAGTCGAGTCGCTCAGCAGGTGTCTGTCCATCATTGTTCATCACGTCCATGTCTGCGCCCCTTTCCAAGAGCGCATTGAACAAGTCTGGGCTGCAGGTACCGGGACCCCTATAGTGATACTTTGGAGAGCGGTGGAGAGCTGTGTCGCCCTTGAGGTCTCGTCCATTTAGATCTGCACCGTGGTTGATTAGTTCTCCTATGATGAGACATACTTGTGGCGCCTCATTAAAGTAGCAATTATGGGTAGAGCTGAAGTGTGAGCATGCCACGTGCAGAACGGTCTCGCAATTTGCAGCAACAGCGCACGTATCCGCACCCTTGGCAAGGAGAAATTGGACAACCTTGGCTTCACCAGAGTCCACTGCTCGGTGCAGGGCTGTCGGGCGTTTGTATCCTGTAGTTTAGACATTAGTGCCATTGTGCACATGTAGTTCCACGATTGCGAGACGGGCGAGCGAATCGATATAGTGAAAGCTGGCTATTCGCCTGCTGCAATGAGAAGCGGCGGCCAGCTAGCAACCGTTGTAACTTCATCGGCGTCTGACCCTTGCGCTATGAGCCACCGTGCTAGCTCAACGTTGCTGCGTTCACACGCTGTGTGTAATGGTGTCTGACCTTGCTCATCCTTTGCATGTACGTCTGCGCTACGTCGGAGGAGCACTTCTGCAAACAACGTGTGACTTGCGACATGGAGAGGCATATTATGGTACGTGTCCGTTGTTGTAGTGCTTGCACTGGTTGCGAGGAGCGCTTCGAGCATCGATGTGCCACTATTGGTGTCGCCAACGATGTCGAACAAAAGCGGTCCTCCGTCTTCGGCCGTCCTCCTGACATCCAGAGCATGGTCCAGTAAGAATTGAACAGTTTCCTGCCGTACGAGAGAACACAAGAAGGAGGCCATGAACGATCCATGGTTTGTACGAGCCCCAGCAGCGGCAGGTTGTTCCATCATTGGTCAGGCGGAAGTACGAATGTTGCCACGAATCTCTCTGCACCTGTCAAGGCACTCGGGGTTGGCAAAAATGCTGAGCAACGAACGTGTCAGAGCATCCGTATTCTCTTCGCGCTTTGCGTCCGGAAACCTAGCGACTTGCGTGAGAAAGATGTCGATTGTTTCCACGTGCCAACAAGTTGCAGCTCTTTCCATGGCCATTCTTCGACCAGATAGCAAAGTTTTGTCGAAAAAGCTTCTCCTCAGTAGCTTTTGGATATTAGTCCTGGTGCAGTTGATATGGATGAGCGAGGCAGCCAGTTGTAATCCACTCGCAGGTACCTTGACTCCGTATTCGGTGAGGATGATCAAAGACTTGTTGGATCTAACCAAGCCGCAGAGTCGACAGCCACGAGACAGACCTGGTAGCAAGGTCCTAGATCTTCTTCAAGCTGAGGGTTTGCACCGGCCGATAGCAGTGCTTTAACCGCTTCGGCTTGGTTACTTCGGATTGCCAGTTGAAGGGCAGTACAACTAAAGTGACTCTGGATGTCAACATAATCAATGTCAACAAGTGACAGAGCAAGTTGAGCGATGTCTCCATTATAAGCAGCCTTGTGCAGTATGGAGTCATTGTCGTGAAGCGGAAACGGTTCAGTGGCTAAAGGTTCGTACCCTGTATGGTTGCTGTCCCAAGTGACATGTTCCCAATTGTCGTGTTTCGGCCGTGTGAATTAACATTTGGCGAGTTGACATAACGGAACAGTCGCGCAAGGGTGGAGTGAGTAACAGTTGGGAAGTAAATAATTATGTAGACATACGGTACGGAACCCAAGAAGCCACCAAAGGGCTGAAGGGCGGCATGTGCTTGGAAATATTCCCAAGCTCTGATAACATGTTGTGGCACAGCACAGCCTTGCCAGAAATGGTAGGTCAGAGTTCAGGAAGACTGGACGCGTCGTGTGGCTTTCAATCCCGCAAGAACATGTTGTAGCTCGCGCTATCCGTAACTTCTTTGTAAGGATACCCGATGTCTCTCAAAAAGTCAGTCAGCTTTGCGCTCTCTTCCTGCTTGCACTGAATGCCAGCCAGGATCTTGGCGACATCGCCGCCGTAGTTTCTGTAGTGGAAGAGGCTGATGTTCATGCCCGGCTGCAGCGTGTTCAAGAACTTGAACAAAGCGCCTCCCCGCTCCGGGAACTCGAACATGAACATGTGCTCGTCGGCGGCAGCGCTGCGTCCGCCAACAAGATAACGTATGTGCGATTTTGCGAGCTCGTCTTGCGAGAGATCTGTTGCCGTCATGCCCTCAGCGGCAAGACGGGCGATGAGGTCGGGCAAGTCGCGGGCGCGTGTCGCAGCCTTGAGTTCAACGCCGACCAGAATGTTGGCTTTTTCGGGGCCGGAGTAGCGGTAGCTAAACTCTGTGACGCCCATAGGGTGGATGGTGGAGACGAGTTTGGCGAAGGCGCCGGGGGATTCGGGGATGGTCACGGAGAGCAAGGCTTCCTTGTTCTCGCCGAGAGCAGCGCGCTCAGCGACAAAGCGTAGGCGGTCGAAGTTCATGTTGGCACCGCTGGCGACGGCGATGAGGCCGCGGTCGCGGTCTGGAGAGGGGTTGCGGCTGACCCACTTCTTCAAGCCAGCGAGGGCAAGGGCACCTGCGGGCTCGACGATGGAGCGCGTGTCCTCGAACATGTCCTTGATGGCAGCGCAGGTCTCGTCGGTGGTGACTTGGACGACCTCGTCGACGACGTCCTGGCAGATGCGGAACGTCTCCTCGCCGACGGTCTTGACTGCGGCGCCGTCTGCGAACAGGCCAACCTCGTTCAACAGCACGCGACGGCCGGCCTTGAGCGACTCGACCATGGCGTTGGCGTCGTACTGCTCGACGCCGATGATCTTGACATGGGGGGCTATGCGCTTGATGTAGACGCCGATGCCGGCAATCAGGCCGCCTCCGCCGACGCAGCAGAAGACGGCGTGCAGGTTCTGCAGGTTCGTCTGTCGCAGCAGCTCGAGGCCGACGGTGCCCTGGCCGGCAATGACGTAGGGGTCGTCGAAGGGCGGGATCTGGACGAGGCCGTGCAGCGTCTCGAGGCGGGCGGCCTCGGCCTTTGCAGCGTCGAAGTCGGCGCCGTGGAGGATGACGGAGCCGCCGAGGCGCGAGACGTTCTTGTGCTTGATGTCGGGGGTGCCCGAGGGCATGACAATGGTGGCGGGCATCTTCAGATGGCGGGCTGAGTAGGCGACGCCCTGGGCGTGGTTGCCGGCGCTGCACGCGACCACGCCTCGCCAGCGGTCCTTGGGGTCGAGGTGGGCCATTTTGTTGTAGGCGCCGCGCAGCTTGAAGCTGAAGACGGGCTGCAGGTCCTCGCGCTTGAGCATGACGTTGCATTCGAGGCGGTTGCTAAGGTTGGTTGCCTGTGTGAGCGGCGTCTCTTGCACGACTTCGTAGACGCGCGAGGTGAGGATGAGGCGCAGATACTGTCGTGGCTGGCGTCAGACACTGGCTACCCACTCCATTGGTCCCGTGACCTACATCTGGATACCCGTTTGGCAGCAGGAACGCCTCTGGAATCACGCTGCTCTTGTCCCGCGACGACTCACTGGGCGGGCTTGGATTCGCCGTGTACTCGGTGAGCGCGAGGCCCGTCTGCTTGGGCGTGCGCGGCGACGTCAGCCCATTGCGCGCATTGTCAGGCGTCGTCGGCCGCGAGTAGTCTTCTACGCCTGCCATGGTGGGTGGCGGTTGTCGAGGGAGTGACACGAAACCAAGAACCAAGTTTTGAATGACATGTCCGACAAGTCGCTGACTCGACACACTCCCTGAATCCGACGACACTGGCTGGCCCACGTTTTGTGGGGCACGCGGGGAGAGGCTCGCTTGTCCGAGCACAATCTTCATCTACGAAGGAGCTGGTATTTGGTCTTGCACCTTACGTAATACTAAACTAGGCCTATTCGGTGCAAGACCAATCAATAATAACAAGAAAGCACTTGATCTACGACAATAAGTTAGCCTACTCTCCAACAATCAGCTAACCTGCTCTGTAACAACAAATAAACTACTCTATACTATCAAAAAGTCAAGAACTAGCTCATTAAACTGCACAGGCTTCTCCCAGTAACACCAGTGCCCTCCCCACTCCACCGCCACACCCCTCGCGCGCCCCTCTTCTTTCCCTCCATTCGCCAGCTCCACCACCTTGAGCGGCCCAGCAGCAGGGAAGCATCCACTCCGCGTGCTCGCAACAACCAGTGTCTTGGTCGTGCTCCCGCTTTCCGGTCCAAAACTCTGCCTAATCGCGTCCCTCCAGTCCAGCGCCGTGTGATCAGCCATCAGCTTGCCATACCACCACCCATCACCCTTCAGCGCTTCTGTGAGAAAGAACGCCTCATCCTCCTGCCATTCTTTCGACTCCGCGGTGGGGTCACCTGCTCGAGGGTGCGACCGGTAGCCCAAACAAGCAGCAATGGTGCCTAGATGAGCCGTCTTTGCGTCCCCTTCGAGCGTGCGCTGCATCTCTGCTAACGCCTGCGGGGAATTGCATCCGCGGTTGCCAAACTCAGATCCCCAATCGGAGAGGTAGTTTTGCAGTGGTGCCTGGTCGACATAGACGACATGTGAGAAGGTGTTTGTGCTGAAAAGCTCACAATAAGACCTGCCGCCTTGTCAGCTTAGCAATCTTCTTGATCCACGCAGTTCGACTACCAGATGATAGCCGCCCCGAGACTCGTGCCAATCGCTGCTATCTGGCCTTTGGGAAGTCGCAAGTGCTCGATCAAGTTGCTCAGGTCCAACGCCAAACGCGCAACATGGTATCCAGCACGGGGCTTCTCAGATTCACCGTGACCGCGCAAATCGGGCACAACCACGTAGAACTGCTTCGAAAGTGCAGAGGTGTTGCGTTGGAAGACCTGACCAGATCCCGTAAAACCATGAAGCTTGTGGACAAGTCAATCTGAATGTCGTAATGAGCTTCCGAGACGATGGCCTACCAGGATCAAGGGCGGGCTGCTACTGACGCCGTGGGTCTCGTAGTGTAGACGCACACCATCGTTTGCTTGGAAAGCAGGCATCCTTCAGTTTCGTCTACCGTTGGCGTAGGCTCTCAAGTGCATGTTCCTAGATCGGAGCTAGAAGAAAGAATCGACGCTAGTCTGAACAGGGAAGTGCCCCAGTTCAACCAAAGCGAACCTCAACTCGACATGGTCTCGTCACGAGCCAAACATAACATCTGGACAACGCGGCACCAACGAGCATTTGCTGATTTTGAAAGAATCGGTTTCGAATTCGAAAACGTGAAAGAGTCACCAGAAATTGTCATCATATCAGCGGCCAGCTTACACTCTCATTCAATCGACTCATCTCACACTACATGCCTTACTGTCCATGCAACAGCACACCAAAGCGATGCCCTTCTGCGAGCACATCATACGTAGGGGGTTGCAAGGGTCGGCCATGGTGAGGAGGCGCGTCGAAGGTGGTGTGCTTGGGATAAAGGAGCCAAGTGCCAGCTAGATGCAATTCAGAGGTAGTACATCAACACACTATCCAGGATGGCGGTGATGATAAAAAACTTGTACTCGCCAATTCAAACATCTTTCATAATTCATCTACTTTTCCTACCTTTCATTTCTTTACGCGTACTCGACGGTATTCCTCAGCGTTCCCACCTGCGGTGTGAGCGAGACCTCGACAACATCCCCCGGCTGCAGGAACTGCGGGTTCTTCATGGCATACCCGACACCCGCACACGTCCCTGTCATGACGACAGTACCCTTCTTCAGCGTTGTGCCTTGGCTGCTGAAGGCAACCAGCGTGGGAATCTTGAAGCACAAGTCGTCGATACCCGAGTTCTGGCGGAGTTCACCGTTGACCCGTGTCTGGAGCTGGAGCTTGCTAGGATCGGGGATGACCTTTGTGCTGACGATCTGGGGTCCAAGGGGCGCGTATGTGTCGAAGCCCTTGGAGAAGTTCCACTGCGGAACGGTACCGGCAAGATTAGGGTCGCGCTGCCACTTGCGAGAGGAGACGTCGTTGCCGGACATATAGCCGCCAATATAGTCGAAAGCTTCGGCTTCGGATACGTCCTTGCAGTCCTTGGAAATGATGAAGCAGAGCTCGCCTTCGTAGTCGGCTTGGTTGTCCTGTGCGATCTTGGGAATCACAATGGGGCCATTGTGGTCCGCCAGGCAAGTGTTGGCTTTGATGAATGTGCTGGGGTGGGGTGGAAGGGTGCGGCCTCCTTCTTGGACTGATGTCTTGGTCAGCCATCTTCAGATGGTTCACCTTGTTGGTGGAACTTACTGTGCTTGATGAAGTTCAAGCCGATGCATCGAATGATGGGCACCTCGTCCACGGTCACGGGACCAAGCAGCTTCTTTACAGTCACCTCCTCATCTGTGACCTTGGTAGCAGCGTCGAAAACATCGCCATTCGCGACATCGATGACCTTGGCCTTGAGTCCCGTCTCCTCGGTCGTTGTGCCGACATCAAAGTCGGGAGAGGGGAGGATTGGCTGACCCCGCAATTCGCGGCCATCGGTAGCGATGAAGCGGATGAGTCTGTCCCAGTTTGGTGCCATTGTGACTGTAGGTGCGTGATTCCGAGGCTGAGATCCGAAGTAACGGGTAGGAAGCTTGTAGATGTAGTGTATTATATGAGTATCGTCAACGAGGGATATACGTTCTGCCGGTCTACCCTGCCGTTGTTGGTAGGACGAACCTAGCCCCGCGACCAGGGGGAGAGAGCAAGCGGCTGTCTCTGCGATCTGTGATTGGTTGAAATGTAGGGGTTCGGCGGTAGATGTACGGCCGGCGTACGATTCTGCGAACAACCTCGCACAACCACATTGGTTTGTGTAGAATATTTGGTACAGTCACCATGCCTGGGTCTACCGAGGGTCGGTTGCTGCAACACCGAAGCCGTTCGATACGTGAGTCTGGATACTGTGCGCACAGGACTGACGGTAGACATGCAGCCGAGACGGAACAGAGTCGCGGTATACGTCAGTAGAGCAGTGTAAGAAGATGCATCACATGGAACAAGAGGACAAAGTCGTCGGTGAAGAGGAGTGAGCCACATGGCTCGAAGAAGATGGGTATCATTTCAATCGTCAAAGTGCTCCTACGCTTTCCGTTGCCGCTTCTTCGCTTTCGACAAGGCCGCCGATATTGCAGCAATGTCTGCCTCCACATCTTCGTCGTCTTCGCTTGCATCATCAACATCGGGAGCTTCTAGAGAAACGCCACCAGCGAGATATGCCTCCTCAGACTCGTCGTCGTCTTCGTCGACCTCATCATCAAGTTCGGCGCTGTCGTCCTCGCTGAAGCCGTCGAACTCGCCATCGGTCTTCTCAGCCTCGTCCTGGGACGTGCCGGTAGCGTCGACGGTAGCGGCAACACTCGCGGTAGCTTCGCTATCAGCACCGCGTTTCCTCTTTTTGCTCATCTCCCCCAGCGCGCCGTCGCGGCCCTCGACGCCCACCGCGGGGCCTTCCTCACCCTCCTTGTACGGTGGAGGCGTGAACCAAGGTAGCTTTCCACGGATCCAGTCGTTCAATACCATCTTGGCAGCACCGTCAATGTCAGCCTCACCACCCTTGAGAAGACGTCCGCTCTTTCTGCAGAGGATCTCGAGGAATGTGACTGAATCGGTGGCGGGGTCCTTCAACTCGTAGGTTCGCTGCAGATATTTGGGCTGCACCCGTCTGAGCACGGCTGGGATGTACTGAGAAGGGTACTCGACGTTCTCGACTCGGACACTGCCTCTCAGCAGCAGGTCCTCGTCGGTGTCTTCCTGATTCGGTGGCACGATACCCGGGCAGTCGATCATGTAGATCCTCTTCATGAGTGTGATGTACTGCCAGACTTTTGTTTCACCAGCAATGGGTGCGACGACGCAGACCTTCTTTTTGCGCAGTGTGTTGATTATGGACGACTTCCCGGTGTTGGGGTAACCGACCATACCGACGGAGATCTGCTTGCGGTCGCTGTGGAGGGAGGAGAATTGACGGAGAAGGGCGATGAGGGAGCCCTTTCCGAAGGAGTTGTTGATGTTTGCGTGGAAGGCTGAGGGGGTGTTAGTTGAGATGAAGTGATGAGGGAGTGACGAGACGTACCCAGTGTGGGGAATTCTTTGCTGAGATGTCTGACCCAGGCAGCCTGCGATCATGTTAGCCGGTGTCTTGATGCGTGTCAAAACAAGCGCGGTCAGGACGAAGGCATGTGTGAAGCGTTACTAAGAGGACCGCCACAAGAACCCGCGAGGCGGAGTCGGCCCTCAACTCAAACAATCACTCTAAACTCTAGCGACAACGACCAAAACGGAAGCCGTCCACCCGCAGCCAAGACGGCGTTGGGAAAGCGAGTCGGTCTCAATCTTCCCAGTTTGTAACAGAACCAGTTCATGGAGAGGATTTCGCGAGGAAAACGAATAGGTCCTTGACTTAAAATGGGGAATGGAAGGTGGGGGTGGGAAGGTGTGTAGAGGGGAGCTAGACTTACAGCTACCTTGGAGGGCACGAGGTCGACCTTGTTCAGGACAAAGACCAGGTGCTTGTGGGGAGCTTCTGTGCGAATGTACTTTTCGACGCTGCGGCAGCGGGTGCCGTTGGGGTCGCGGGCGTCGAGGACGTGCAGGATGACGTCGCTCGAGTCGATGACCTTGTACAGCTCGTTCCAGATGCGCTTGCTGGTGCCCTTCATGAAGATGAACTCGCGGGCGCTGGCCAAGTCGCCGTCCTTGTTCTCCTCGTCGGGCTCGCCCGAGGTGCCAGACAGCAGCTTGGCCTGCTCGAGGCGCTCGACGTAGCTCTCGTGCATGGTGCCGGTGCGGGTGGCGAGGTCCTCGATGGAGCTGAAGTCGAGCTTGGGCTTCTTGCGCTGGGCCTTGTTGCCAAACGTCTCGGAGAAGGGCTGGGAGGAGACGGCAATCTTGGCTGCGTGCTGCTTGAGGCCGTTGATGTTGCCCTTTTCCTCAATCAGGCTCATGGGCAGCTTGTTGCGCTTCATGAGGAACGAGGTGGGGTCCGAGGCCTGGGCGGAGACGGCGGAGCGGAACGAGTCGAGAGCATCCTGGGAGATGACGCGCGTGTTGTTGAACCACTTGCGGTTGGGCTCGACGCGGGCGACGGGGGCCTCGCGCGACTGGTACGAGGCGGCCTTTGTGATGTCTCCGGCGGCGTTGCGCTGGGCCTTGCCGTCGGTGAGGCGCTTGAGGACTTTTACCTTTTTCGCGGAGCTGGATAGACGTGTTAGTTAGTGTCGTGGAGGGTATATTATTACGTGGCGCAGGACGTGTAAACAGTGCCGTGAAGCGTGACATGTATATCATATCCTCTCCTGGCAGGAAGCATACCGGTAAAAGTTCTCGCCCTTGACCTTGACATTGCCCATGCCATCGCCGGTTTTGCCCTGGCGCTCCTTGCGACTGGCCTCTTTCTTGCCTGTACCCATGATTGCGGTGTGATGAGTGCAGTGAGTGCAGTGCAGTGCAGTGCAGTCAGTAAAACGCAGTGAGTGCAGTGCAGCGCAGTGAGTGCAGTGCAATGCAGTCAGTGCAGTACAACGCAGTCAGCACAACGCAGTGAGCACAATGCAGTCAGTGCAGTGCAGTACAGTGCAGTGCAGTGCGGTGTGTGGCTGCTTCCTGTGGTGCAAGGTTGAGGTTGACAGTGGAAGGGCAGGAAGGCAGGACGGGCAGGAAAGAGCGACGGCCTATTTTCACGCGACGAACTTTTTCTCAGCACGCCGCCGCGCATGCGCCCTAGCGCGCCTTGGCACAACTTTTCGCAGCGAGCATCGAGACTATCGGCGCGCCTCGAGCACCTCCGCAGCGGGCCATCACCACCACGACCACCGCGACCACCTCCACCCCCTCCTCCCCCTCCTCCC
>SATU01000633.1:0-16544 GCA_004335285.1 Ascochyta fabae | reverse complement strand
GTAGTGAGTAGTGAGTAGTGAGTAGTGAGTAGTGAGTAGTGAGTAGTGAGTAGTGAGTAGTGAGTAGTGAGTAGTGAGTGAGCAGCAAGTACTAGGAGTGGCACAAATAAAACACACTGTTTCAGCTCGTGTATGACGGGCAGTGCGTGTGTGTGCTGAAACAACAACAGCCGGACTGCTGTCTGCAGAGCGTGTGTCGAGGACGCCGTGTTGGCCAAGTGGTTTCAGAGACCAAGACGCTTACTCGGCAGTCTCCCTCGGCGAAGCTCCACCTACCTCCGCGTCGTCCCTTGGAAGACTGGACGGACTCGACTGGACCGACTGGACTTGACACTGGACTGCACACTGCCACGGGACACCCTCCCATCCACCCTCCTATACACTCTCCCATCCACTCTCCCATCCACCCTCCCATATACCCTCCCATACACCCTCCCATCCACCCTCCCATTCACCCTCCTTGCTCTGTGTTATTCTCGTTTTCTGCTGTCCCTGATCCACCATGCATCGCCAATAGCCCGCGCCGCCTCCTCGTAATCGCAGCACACGACCCTCGCCGCCGCCATGGCCGACGAGAAACACGTGTACGAGCCGCCGGAGCTGCCGCCCATCCCGTCCTACGAAGAAGCCACCAGCTCGCGCCACACATGGACCGCCCGCCGCGGGCCCAACGAGGTCAGCGACGACGCCGAGCGGCAGGGCCTCCTCTCGCCCGACGTGCGCGTGCAGGCCGACGGCATCAACCGGCGCAATGGCTACTACCACCCGCCGAGCGTGCAGTCGGTCGACGATGGCGACTCGGAGCTCGGCAGCCCCGTGCGCGAGAGCCAGGACGACGAGCAGCGCCAGAGGCTCGAGGAGATGGACATGCTCGACCCGGAGAGCGCAGAGGACCCCCGCGCCCGCCGCAATCGCTCCCGCGCCCGCTTCTCCAAGCGCTTCTACAGCCTCACCACCAGCCTGTCGTCGCTGAATCTGCCGCGTCTGCGCTGGCCGCGCCGCCTGCGCCCCTCGTTCGCCTTCCTCACCGACCGCCTGCCCACCGTCCCCGACGAGTACCGCCCCGGCTGGAGCGTCATTGCCCGCCTGTGCGGCCTCATCGTCATCGTCTCGCTCGTCTACATGCTCGTCGTCAGCGAGGTCGTCCCCATGGGCACCGGCTTCGGCGCAAACTTCAACGCCGAGTGGGTGCGCCACCAGGTCCAGAAGAACATCGAGGGCTGGCGCATCGAGAAGAACCTCGAGTACCTGACCAGCTACGACCACCTGGCCGGCACAGAGGGCAGCTACCTCCTCGGCCAGTGGATCGAGGGCAAGTTCAAGGACGCCCACATGGACACCTTCACCCACGACGACTACTGGGTCTACATGAACTACCCCAACAAGGCCGGCCAGCGCGTCGAGATTGTCGAGCCCGCAGACAAGAGGTGGCAGGCCAAGCTGGAGGAGCCGTCCGTCTACAACCCGCCCAAGGCCCAGACCCCCGCCTTCCACGCCATGTCCGCCTCGGGCAACGTCACCGGCCCGCTCATCTACGTCAACTACTGCGACAAGAAGGACTTCAAGCGCATGTGGGACAGCGGCGTCGACGTCCAGGGCGCCGTCGTCTTGTGCAGGTACTACGGCACCCAGCCAGATCTGGCCATGAAGGTCAAGTCGGCACAGGACGCCGGCGTAGTTGCTGTCCTGGTCTACTCGGACCCAGCTGAGGATGGCTTCAAGAAGGGCAACCCCTGGCCGGATGGCAAATGGCGACCTGGAGACAGCGTCCAACGCGGCTCAGCCGCACTCTCCAACATGATCCTCGGCGACCCGCTCACCCCTGGCAGGCCCAGCACCAAGAAGCAGGACCGCATGCCCAAGGACAAGAACCCAGGACTCGTCAAAATCCCTTCTCTACCCCTTTCCTGGAAAAACGCCCAGAAACTGCTCAAGTCGCTGAATGGGGTCGGCGAGGAACTCCCCGAGGACTGGATAGGCGGCATACCGGATGTGGGCGACAAGTGGTTCTCCGGCCATCCGGACAAGTCGCCCAAGGTGAATCTGTACAACTTCCAGGACGAAGTCGAGCAGCAGCGCATCACCAACGTCTTTGGCTCCATACGCGGGCTGGAAGACTCAGCTCACAAGATCATCATCGGAAACCACCGCGACTCCTTCTGTTTTGGCGCTGCAGACCCCGGTTCAGGCACCGCCATCATGCTCGAGATCGTACGCGTACTCGGCGACCTGCGCGCACAAGGCTGGCGGCCACTGCGCACCATCGAGTTTGCATCCTGGGATGCCGGCGAGTACAACCGCATTGGCTCGACCGAACACGTCGAGGCAAACGCCGACGACCTTCGCGAAAACGCCCTCGCCTACCTCAACGTCGATGCAGCCGTTACCGGCGATAGGCTCTGGGCCAACGGCTCGCCCCTTTTCACGCACGCCTGGCACCGTGTCCTCAACCGTGTCTCTGACCCGCACAACGAGAACAGGACTTTCAAAGAGGTCTGGGAGATGCAGGGCTCCTCGCTCGGCAATCTCGCTGCCAACCGCGACTCGGCCCCGTTCCAATTCATAGCCGGCACCTCGTCCATCGACTTTGGTTTTGCGGCCCCGGAAACCGCACACCCCAATTCCATGGCGGGAAGCTGCTACGAGACATTCGACTGGATGGCTCAGCACATCGACCCTGGCTTCCAGTACCACACGATCCTCGCGCAGATCTGGACCCTACTTATCCTCGAGCTCAGCCAGGAACCCATCATGCCGCTGCACCTCACAAACTACGCCTCCCACCTGCAGATGGAAGGACAGGCGCTGCTCGACAGCACCGAGAAAGCAGGCGGCGACTATGACATTGAGATCTTCGAGCCCCTGGTGCAGAGCCTGAGCGGTCTGAAAGCGAAGACGGAAGAGTTCCACAAGTGGGAGACATTCTGGTACAACCAAGTGTACGCCACAGGCGGCTTCGAAACAAGCGGCGTTACCATGCAGCGAATCAACCACAACATCAAAATGGGAACCTTTGAATCCATGCTCCTCGACCTCCCCACCGACCCCAAAGACACCAGTCCGCGCGGCGTGAGTCCCCGTCCCAACTCAAGATTTCGCACCACACACTAACACACATCAGCTACCCGGGCGCGAACAATTCAAACACATCCTCTTCGCCCCCTCGAGCGCCAACGGCCTGCAAAGCAGCGTCTTCCCCTTCGCGCGCGACGCAATCGACAAAAAAGACTGGGGCCGCGCCAAAGACATGATCAAGAAGACGGCAGATACATTAGATCGCGCAGCGAGTATACTGGCGCAGGGATAACAGCCTCCGATCCGTTCTGGAGACGTTTTTTGCATTATAGGCGTTTTTGGGGCTGCGGCGATGTGTCGCGCGTTGGCGGGGTGTGTTTTGATAGTAGGCATTTCTTTCTCTCTCTCTCGGTTGGAGAGATGGATAAATGTGTGGTAGGTAGCGCTTTTGTATAGAATCTACCTCGTATTTTCATCGTTCACCATAACCTCCTTATGTGGGTTTCTTTTTTCTTGTTGTCTGGCTCTCCTCTTAATTCTTTCCTTCGTGCATGACGTGATGGGATCGGTACTTATTCGACATCTCGTCGCTCTATGCAGTTGGGGTTGGGGAATCGATGCCTTTTATTTTACTTTTCTACTTTTTTTGTTGAAAGTCTAGTTGGAAGGGGAAATGGAGAGGAAGGGAGGGTTGAGTTGTAGGTGTGGTCTGCGCCCAGTGTTTTTGTACTTTGTATTTCAGTCTGCCTACTTAGGGAAGAGAGAGTTTGTTCTAGATTAGCAGCTCGTTCCTAAAAACAACGGTAACCTAAGTTAACGTTATTAAACCCAAAGGAACAGATTCAATCTAACGAGAGGAGACGTAAGTTGCAGAGCGGTTGTGAGAGTATTCGGCACATCATACGTTCCCCACCAACCACATCCCAAAACGGCAATGTTAACAGTCCCAGCTCCACAACACCTCAACCAAGCCGCTCCAAAACAGCGGAACCCACGTGCCCGAACCATTTCAATATAAAAGACGCCCGCTCACACTTGAAATCAACCCAAAAAAATCTCACACCCAAGACCCTCCAAAATGGCAACCCACGACTCCATCATCCCACAATTCAAACCCCTCAGCGAAGCCCCCCGCGACACCACCGCCATCGCCGCCCAAGAAACCTCCTGCACGCTCCCAACCTGGACCAGCAGCACTGCCTTCGACCTAGGCGTCGCGCTGCGCACGCGCCTGCTCCCCTTCGACAAACCCTGCGTAATCAACATCTCCACCATCAGCAGCCCACCACACGTACTCTTCCACGCCGTAACCCACAGCGGAACAGCACTCGACAACGAGTTCTGGGTCGCGCGGAAGCGGAACGCGGTGGTTCGCTGGCAGTGTAGTACGTGGTTGTTGCAGAATAAGTTTCAGGGCGATGAGGACAAGTTTCGGGTGAAAATGGGATTAGGGGACAAGGCGGGCGAGTATGCGATTCATGGTGGGGGCGTGCCGGTTTTTGTTAAGGGGGTGGAGGGATTGGTGGCGGTTGTGGTCGTTAGTGGACTTAAGCAGTGGGATGATCATCAGGTTGTGGTGGAGGAGTTGGCGGCTTTGAGGGAGAGGTTGGAGAGGGTGGGGTAGGTGTCGGAAGGGTTGGAGGGGGGATTCGGGTGGAGATGGGAGGCTTGGGATAGATGGGGATGGTGGTGGGGATGGGCTGGTTCATGGGTGCGCTGGTATGGTGCAGGTGAGATGTTTCTCCCGTGAGGAAGAGCGGAAGATGGTGTTGATGTGGTTTTGTAGGTTGTGAATCACGGTGATATCAGCTCGTGACTGGTGTCTTGCCAGCGCTTTACTTCAGGATATCAGGCACTAGCATCGACTGCGTCTTGGACGTGTTTTTTTGCATTCGGTTCACCACTATACTATCGTTCGCCATGCGCTTCACATCGTGCTGAACACATATCTGCTGGGACTGTCCAAATCTGGGCCATGCATGAGAAACGCGCAAGAGCAGTGATAAATCACCGTTCCATCTCGATGGGCGAACAGGACGTGATGAGGGTATATCGAATACAACTTCGAACTATATATACACTGCACATAAAAACCAGCACAGCTCCTGACCCAGTCATCAAAACCCGAAAATACATACATCTACAACTTAGCAAAGACAGTAGGAACCACACCGCCCATCTCCACGAGCGTGCTCTTATTCCTGACCCACGCCTCAAGCCCCTTCTTTCCATTCTCAACACCCACACCGCTCATCTTCCACCCGCCGACGCTCATCTCGGCCGGGCTCTCGCCCCACGTGTTGACCCATGTGATGCCTGCCTCCAGCTTAGCGATGACTTGGTGAGCGAGGTTGAGATCCTTGGTGAAGACGCCGGCTGCAAGTCCGACGTCGGTGTTGTTTGCGCGCGCAATGACTTCGTCTACCGTTTTGTAGGTCAGCAGCGACATGACGGGGCCGAAGATCTCTTCTTGCACGATTTTCATGCTGTCGTTGCAGTCGGTGAAGACGGTCGGTTGTACCCAGTAGCCGTTCTGGTACGCTTTGTTGGAGTGGTTGGCGACCCATGAAGGTGTCTCTGCGCCACCGCACAGAAGTGTCGCTTTGTCGTTCTCGATCCCGTGCCTGATGTACTGCTTGACCTTGTCGTAGTGCGGTTTCGATACCAACGGGCCGAAGTTGGTGTTTGGGTCTTGTAGGTCGCCGGGACGGATGTGTTGGATTTTCTGTAGGAGCAGCTTCTCGAAGTCGGCTTTGACGGATTCGGGGATGAAGACGCGGGTGCCGTTTGTGCAAACCTGGCCTGTAGAGAAGAAGTTGGCCATCATGGCGCCGTCAACGGCTTGTTCGAGATCGGCGTCTGGGAGGATGACGCAGGCTGACTTGCCACCGAGCTCCATGGTCACGTACTTCATCTCGCCTGCTGCGCTGCCGGCGACCTTGCGACCTGTAGAGACTTGGCCAGTGAAGCTGACCTTTGCAATGCTTGGGTGCTTCGTCAGGTAAGCACCAACCTCGCCACCGCCTTGGACAACGTTGAAGACGCCCGGAGGAACGCCAGCTTCAGCATAGATGGAGGCCAGCACTTGCGCGTGCAGTGGTGTGAATTCCGAGGGCTTGTAGACCATGCAGTTTCCTGCCGCCAGACACGGTGCGGATTTCCAGAGCGCAATCTGGATTGGGTAGTTCCAGGCGCCGATGCCAGCACACACGCCGAGCGAATTCTTGGTTGTGTAGACCCAAGCGTCCGGTCGCAGCTGTGCTGTCTCCCCATTCATGCCTCCACTGCCAACCATATTCGCAAAATACTCCAGCACATCAGCACCGGTCACTACGTCTACTGTCGAGGTCTCGGAAAAAGGCTTTCCTGTGTCGCTCGTCTCGATCCTCGCCAGTTCATCGTTTCGTGCGCGAAGAATTGCTGCTGCGCGCTGCAGGACACGGGCGCGCTCGATGGGAGGTGTTGCGGACCATGCTGGGAAGGCCTTCTGTGCCGAATTGATGGCGGCGTCAATGGCAGCGTTTGTGGTGGTGTGGATCTTAGCCAGAGGCTCTGCGGTAGCTGGATCAATGGTCTGGAAGGACGACCTGGAGCTGCCAGACTGGAGCTTGCCGTCGTAGTAGGCGAAGCGTGGCGCATATGGGAGAGACATGCTGAGCGTGTTTCTGATCACTTTTCTGTGATGAGTACTAGAAATTCTCCCACAGGGTGAAACTACTGGTTTTAATCACGCTACTGTCTGATCTGAGAAGGCATCAGCTCAAGAAATTCTACCGCCAAGCAGTGACGGAGCTTTCCCCTCTGGCAGCTCGTGCAGGGTACTCACAGGAAAGTGGAGGTTGATAGTGGCTGACGGAGTTGTATGCAGAAGGTGCTTTTGAGTGAACCTTCTTGTGCAGTACAGGATCTCGTGTCTGGATAGAGAAATTCGCACAGCTCAACACGATAACGATGTGAGGCGTGAGTTGGACGACCATTGTAATGCATACATCCTTGCCGACTCACCGCCCGGCCGGCAAAAGCTAGCAGGGGTCCACGCGGTGGTTGAAAAAGTACGGCGGGGTCTAGCGCCGAATGCGACCTTGTACGCGCATCATCGGATAATTTTCTCGATGCTTTTGGCCTGGTTGCACAACATGTTCAGTTAGCTGGCCAGCCGCAGCGGTGCAAGCAGATAGTAAGGAGGCAGTCTAGATACCACGCAAGAGCGCCAATCGCTCTCTGACGGCTCAGCGACTCGCCTATCTTGCCTTCGCCGTTGAAATACCGAGACTTCATGCACCGCTGACATCACCAGATGCACGTGCGGCCACCCGCACCATCCGAAGAGCGGCCGTCTAGCACGTCTTTTCTTGGAAGGCAAAACGCATTCTTTGCAGCTGAACAGTCCCCGACTCTTCAAGCCTCACCGGTCCCTCCGCGTATCGTCTGATCTATTCTGACACAGAGTACGTGCACCCGCCAGGCCCTGAAGCTGTCAGATTAGAGGACGTTATCAAATTTTCTGGAGCTAGCTTCGCACTACTATAAAGCCCGCTACCTCTAACGAGCTTCTATATAACCATTGGGAGGACTAAGAAATACCATTGCCCAGGTCCCATCATCAACTCCACAACAATGGCACCCAACCACGAGACAGTTACCTCCATTCCCAAGGATGCCGAGTACGATTTCATCATCGTAGGCGGTGGCACAGCAGGCTGTGTTATTGCATCTCGTCTTACTGAGTACCTGCCCAACAAGAAGGTCCTCTTGATTGAGGCCGGACCAAGTGACTTCAAGGACGACCGCGTCCTCCTTTTGAAGGACTGGTTGAACCTTCTTGGTGGTGAACTTGACTACGACTACGGCACCACAGAGCAGCCCAACGGCAACTCGCACATTCGCCACTCTCGCGCCAAGGTTCTCGGTGGCTGCTCATCGCACAACACCCTCATTTCCTTCCGACCATTCGAGTATGACTGCAAGAGATGGGAAGAGCAAGGTTGCGTTGGCTGGAGCTTCAAGACCTTCATGCGTGTGCTCGATAACCTCCGCAACACCGTCCAGCCCGTCCACAAGAGGCATCGCAACCAGCTCTGCCTTGACTGGATCGACTCTTGCTCCAAGGCCATGGACATTCCCGTGATCGAGGACTTCAACCACGAGATCAAACACACCGGCGCCTTGAAGCCCTCTGTCGGCTTTTTCAACGTCTCTTACAACCCCGACACTGGCCACCGCAGCAGTGCCAGTGTAGCGTACATTCACCCTATCCTTAACGGCTCCGAGAAGAGGGAGAACCTGACTGTTCTCACAAACGCCTGGGTCAGCAAGGTTAACGTCCAGGGCAACAAGGTCACTGGCATCAACCTCACATTCCAGGACGGTGAGAAGCGAACAATGAACCCCAAGGCTGAGACTATCCTCTGCGCTGGCGCCGTCGACACTCCTCGTCTCATGCTTCTTTCCGGTCTCGGTCCCAAGCAGCAGCTTGGAGAGCTCGGTATTCCCGTTGTCAAGGACCTTCCCGGTGTTGGCGAGAACCTGCTCGACCACCCCGAGAGTATTATTCTGTGGGAGTTGAACAAGCCCGTTCCCCAGAACATGACCACCATGGACTCAGACGCTGGTATCTTCCTCCGTCGCGAGGTCGCCAACGCTGCAGGCTCTGACGGCGAGATTGCCGATATCATGATGCACTGCTACCAGATTCCCTTCTGCCTGAACACTACACGGTAAGTTTTGCAAGTGCACAAGACCTTGACAAGAAACTGACAAATTACTAGACTTGGCTACGACTCCCCCATCGACGCCTTCTGCATGACTCCCAACATTCCCCGCCCCCGCTCCCGCGGCCGCATCTACCTCACCTCTTCCGATCCCAACGTCAAGCCTGCCCTGGACTTCCGCTACTTCACCGACCCCGAGGGCTACGACGCCGCCACCATCGTCGCTGGTCTCAAGGCTGCCCGTGAGGTCGCCAAGCAAGCCCCCTTCAAGGACTGGATCAAGCGCGAAGTTGCTCCCGGCCCTAAGCTCCAGACAGACGAGGAGCTGTCCGAGTATGGTCGTCGCGTCGCCCACACCGTGTACCACCCTGCCGGTACTACCAAGATGGGTGACGTGAAGAAGGACGAGTACGCCGTTGTTGACCCCGAGTTGAAGATCCGCGGTCTCCAGAACGTTCGTATCGCAGATGCGGGTGTATTCCCCGAGATGCCCACAGTCAACCCCATGTTGACTGTTCTCGGTATTGGTGAGCGCGCTGCTGAGCTGATTGCTGCTGAGTGGGGCTGGAAGGGTCTGCAGAAGGAGAGGTTGTAAGTTATGAAGGCAAGAAGGAAGCGGACGAATAGCGATCAGATCTAGGGACGATCTTGACGCACATGTATGTATGTTTTGTATGTATTCTGGATATCATGACAATGAGTGACGCCGACGCGCGGAGCTATACCAACGCAGCAACCTCCCATGCAGCCACCGCTCCCTCCATACCCAACAAAAGGATCGAGAGAAGTAAGTTCTTAAAGTGCGTATCATAAGCTTTTAATTCTATCAATGTTTCACGCTCAAACAATCGTCGTTGCTTTTTCGTTCACGATCCTGGCGTAGTACAAATGGTGGGTTTCTTCTCGTCACAGACCATGCCTCTTCAATATTTCATGTCTCACCTTCTTTTACGAACTCATCTCGTCTTAACCCGGATCGGAAAAGAGTTACCCAACGTACTGAGCGGGACGCTGCGGGCATAGCTTTTTGCGTCACGTATCCCTTTGTTTGTCTGTACTTGGCTTGCTACGTGTCACCATATGCAGTCAAACAAAGTGCAAGTAGCCGCACCTGCGTGACGGTGATCACCGACAGCCAGCTTATATACAAGCATGAACGTCACAAAATGTATTTTTCTTCGCGCATAGATATCAAGACTTGTGGGGAAACAGTGCGGGTGCCTGCTGCTGCTGCTGCCTGAAATCGAGGCCCCCTTCGGCTATCTGCCGCGTTTATTTGCGCACTCATCGCGAGTGAACGTCAAACGCGTGACATCGACTTCAGCACGATCGACTTATTCCGAGACAACAAAAGACACACCCGAGATCTCATTCCATCCGTCAGCATATACAAGACAGAGTGGCGAAAGCGAAAGCCGGTGGCGCGCAAAGGGAACATTTTCTTTCACTTCATCGCCTGCAGCCGCAGTTGGGTAATAGAACCTCTTCTTTACTACCAGCTTTCGTCGCAACTCTCAGTTTGACGACCACTCTCTACAATTTTTCTTTCCGCGACTTCTTCCCATTCAGTCGGATTAATACGGTCACTATAGCCGTTCGCACCACTGGCTCCTCTCGCTAACTTGGTGCCTCTGCGCCTATCTATATAATCGCAAAACTACCTCTTTGCGATGGCGCCAATACTACCTGAAACTGGCATTCCTCCTTCCCGCCGACGTAAGTACGACATGACTTACTAACGTGGCAACACCTCGCTGAACACCACGATACCAGGCACCTTCAACGCCTTATGCTCGCCTGATGAGCTGCTGGGTCAGATCATCCAGACTCTAGGTCCGAAGTACCAGATAGATGCACCCTACCTCCTAGCGTTGCGTAAGGCGCTGTCAAGCGTCATCGTTGCTCCCAAGAAGCCTCCTAGGTTGATACGTACCCGCCCTGACAAGCGCATTGGACAAATCAGTTCGAGCTATAGCATGTCACAGCGCTCAATACAAGGGCCTAATGGCCCGCCGATATCAATGAACGCGAGCTTCTACTTTCACCATGAGGATCCAGACTTCAAAAGGCTGCTGCCGCAGGTGGACCATTCGAGGTATGAGAGATTAGACGAGCAAGCCAGCGAGGAAAGTCAGGAAAGCACCGAAACAACAACCCTGGTCACCCCAAACTCCACACTACTCCGTACTGCATTTTCACAATCTCCAGTTGCGTCTGCCCTTTGTGAGAAGGCGGCTTTGGTCAAGCCTACCCATGGCCCGAGCGGAATGAGCCAAGCGCCAGAACGTGTGCACAGTAGCAGTCTAGTTCCTAGTCTGCCATCTGCAAAGGACGTTGTGTGGAAGTCACCAGTCCCAAGCCTTACGAACCCACAACCAACAGCTATACCCACCATTGTCGTGAGTAATGCAGACTCCGAGAATTCGTGCAGTAAAAACAGTTACAAAAGTACATCTGCATCGGTTTCTCTGTTGAAGGCCACTGGTATCTTTGTCGATCCATTAGATACTCAAGAAACCAACAAGACAGCGCCGTCGTTACCCCTCGCCACGTCTGATAGCCCAGGTCTGCCGGATACACAGGACACAACCACCAGTACTCAACAGAGCGATGTCTTCAGTCCACCGATCGACTTCCTGCCATGCACTCCGCCCACCCAGGAAGAATCTCAGGATGAGTTACTGTCGCAGCCTGGTGCCCACGATGCACTCGACTTATCAGCAACAAAGAAGATAGAGGGAAACGGACATCAAAAGTCACTTGATCAATCGGGTAACTCGCCAGAATCGTTGTTGTCGCCTACTCCTTCATTGGGCAAGCGTCCGCGAGAGACCTTAGAAAGAGCGGATGACGCACCGTTGGGAAAGCGCTCAAAGATGCCATTATAGGCACACTTAGAACTTGTGAGATTGCGAATATGAAGAGTTTGATGCTGAAACCCGGATTTGCAGTAAGAAAAGTTTAGCGGACAATTAAAAAGCACCAGTTTCCCTTGGTCGCAGGCAGCATGTGTGGTTATCTTAGAGAACTTGTACATATATGCATACACCCGGAATGGCAATCTATTCAAACATAACCAGGTTGTTTAACGGCTCAATACATAGAGCCACTGTGCCCAGTCTCACCTGCAGGAATCCTTCGGCTCTCCACTCGCATGCCACTACACCCCTGCACCCAGCACAACTACTTGTAACTCTCCCGCAAGATCACCGGCCAGCTCTACCTACACCTCTCTATCGCTCCCAAGTACCTTGCAACCTCCACTTCTCCCTTCTCCTGCACTTTTCGCTCTCCCTTACTCCCACCATGACCTCAAACCACCCCTCCGGCCCCGTGACCCGCATCGCAACATTCCGTTTCCACCCGCACGTAACAGCAGCACAGAAATCCGACCGCGCTTCCGCCTTCCTCGCACTATACGCACAGCACCCGGAGCTAATCTTCGAAGGCCCCAAGGGCGGGAAGCCGCTCGACACGCCGCTGGAACTGACGGAGGTCAAGAGGGAGAAGGAGTGGGATTTGGGATTCGTTGTTGTTTTCAAAAATGAGGAGGCCAGGAGGGCGTTTGATACTGATCCGGGTCATGATAGTTTGAAGGTGAGTCGGTTTGTGGGGTCGTGACGGACATGTTGCTGATCAAGGGTAGAATGAGACGGATCCGTTGCTGGAGCGCGTTTTTGTGTATGATTTTGTTAAGGAGGAGAATCTGGGGTGGTGAGTGTGGGTGCAGGCTTCATCTGTAATTAATTGTGGAGGTTGGTTTATGCTATTTGGAGTGCTTTGGCGGTTGGTCCTGTCTCTGGATGAGAATATTCGAGGTCAGATTCTGGGACGAAATGATACTTTGGACGTGCTACATGTTGCCTGCTGCCTTTCGTCTCCTCTAAAATTGGCTGCACTGTCCAGTGTCTCTTCGTTTATCGTTCACCTTCGTCTTCAGGCCAATCAAGATCTCATGGAAGGCTAGTAACTCTCGCCATAAATTCTCGAGTTTTATCTCAAGCATGGAAATTTGCCGGCACGGGTTATGAAATCGGTTTTCTATTAGGCTGGCGAAAGAAGTGGCTTTTGAAGTGGTGGAAGCAAGATTCAAGGTGAAGATGTCTGGATGGTCGAGGCTGATTGGTAGTGAAAGTGAAAGTGAAGTGCGCTGGACGCTCCTCGCCTCCCGTACCCACGGAAGTCACGCAGGTAGCGCCAAGGCTAGCTGTCCAACACTCAAACAGCTCTCCTCGAATCCAGGCCTCTCCAGTAACCTTGTACTATCATGTCGAATTTCGCTGAGAGTTACGTGCAGATCCTGCGCACCCTCCCTAACATCAATCGTAAAACGCTTCTTAGCGAACTCGACAGCGAAAACCTTCAGCTTGTCGCGCAACATGTCATACTTAATTTGTTACCCCGCTCAGCTCAAGAAGCCCTTGTCTCCATTGCGCTGAACAAGTTGACGCAGAAAAGAGAAGGGCGAGCGGACGAGAATGAAGCCACTCTAGAGCCTGTGAGTGTCAACAGTACAGCGCGTCCGAAGGCAAGCTATGTTAACGGAGATGACGAGTCCGAGCATCGACTGACAGTATTTCAGAACAGCTTCGAACCCTCATCACCAAGAGTCAACCAATATCCCTCCGCCTCAACAACGCCCCGCTACGTATCTACATCCCCATCTCTGTACAATCCGCCTCAAAGCTCGCCAAATTCGCTCGCGTATGTCCCGAAAATACCGACTAGAGGATCCCAGAAGCGGTCTGCCACCTTGCCCGACCATACATCTATGACTCCACCACGTCACCCTACATCTCCACTATCTTCACCATACGGATCAACACCTGCGAAGCTAGACCTTACATCACCAACGGTGTTACCAAGCTCTCTTCAGAAGCGACCTCGAACGCCTAACGTAAATCAAGCTTCTAAACGGATCAAGAATGGCGAGCGAAGAAACCAGTGGGGAATTGTTTCAACTCACAACACAGGTGTGGCACCTCATGTCGAGCCTTCTGCCTCGCAAGAAGCTGTGAAATTCATCGATCTCGATCCAAGCTATGTGCCTTCAGACGATGATGACGGAGACAGTGTTGTTCAAGAGGGCGTCGATGAGGATACAGACACCGATGATTCACTGTCAGTCGCATCCCAAGAGCGTCTGAAACTCATCAGTGAATTGAAGATCATTCTCTATCTCAGAGTGGTCACTACCAAATTCGGGGTCGGCCCTTCACACTGGTACGAATCTGCTGCCAGTGTACCGAAACTTAACAGTCTGCTCCAACGAAAGTTCAAAAAAGATTTCCTCTCGACACACGAAGCCAGACAGCGTTGTGACCCAGTTCTGAAGCGGCCTGTTATATCCCTCCACAAATACCGTTGTATGGCTGTGTACGCATCTTCAGTAAACATGCAATACAGATGCCAGTACTTGATATCCGATGGCAAGACCGGTTACACATGCGATTATTGTATTGAAAATCGCAGGCTGTGCGTCAGACCTGCTATTTTCAAGGGAGATACCGAACTTGTGGTTCATCCGTTACCGCGGAAGCTCCGAATTGGTGTGCCGTTCGAAGATAAGCTGTATTGGGTGAGGGAGAAACCAGACAAGGTTGCATCTGATTGATGGCTCTTGATCTTGTGCTGGGGAAAAAGATGTGTGAAGAACGCCAGCTCCAGATTTGACAATTTCAGGCTAGGGGCCGGGGAAGGTGCAAGTTTCACGATGAGACTGCACCAAACGGGATGCAGAGATTGGACTCGGATAGCGATTGCTTGTACGCTTCGGAACCATAACAAGACCCTATTGTGTAAATGAAATAGCACAGTCGCTCTCGAGTTTACGCTTGCATACGTGATCAGTCGCTGCTGCGGAAGTAATTTACCATGTCCGTGCGCGCAACGCCCGGATTCGCGCAACGCCCGCTTTTTACTCGTAAAAAAGCTAAAAAGTAGATTTTTTGGATGGGTATATCTACTTCTAGAGTATATGTATTATTGCAACGTCACTGAACGACGGATCCACCCACAAGAAGCTCGGGTCACCCAGCCCCACTCTACCTAAGGTTAGGCCGACTTACTAACAGACTTAAATCTCTCCTTGCTTATGCTACGTATACAACAGGCTAATTGTCTATATTAGGAAGATTAAGTAATTAACTAATAGGAGCATAGAATGCTTATAGAGTAACATACTTTACAGGCGAGTTAGCTACACAAGCGAGTTGGCCACTCTGCTAAGACCACACCAACATTCTACCTTATAACACAATAACTTAACAATAATATAAATCTAAGCCCTAAAAGGAGGCTGTAATACAGCTTGCGCTCTAGACTCTTAAATAAGATATAAACCTTACTATACAACACGCTGCAGCTATATATAACACGCCTTATAGCACACTATATAATTAATATATAAAACAACCTATATAAGCTAATTATACACTAAATTAATAGAATATAGATTAGATTAAGAAGGACGTAATTGCTAAGTATATCCTTAAGCTAGACGCACAAGGATTTGCCCCTTAGCTAGCTACTATAGCTAATATAGCTAATTCCTTACATGCTAAGCATAATATAGGCTATATTTGTATAAACTAGCCTAATATGTTTATTAAGCACTGCTCTAACTTTAAAGTAAAGTTTAATTATAAGTATAACTACAAGAGAGCCCTCTGTAAAGATCTAGAGATTATTAAGAGCTAGTTTAGGCTTATAGCAAATGTTAAAGCTAAGTATAGCATATAGAATAATAATATATATTACTTTAATAAATTAGGCTTTATAATAGGCTAGATATAAATAAGAGTAGTTGTTATAGGCTTAGAGTGTTAAGAACAACTAAAGGTAGTGTAGTAGGGCAACTAGGAGTAAACAATAGTTATATAGAGCATTAATAGCATAGAATAGGCTATTTTACTTTTTATTATTTTTAAAGGCTACAACTACCTCTCTATCTAGTATAAAGAGCCTAATCTGCTCTACAACTAGGTTATTAGAGTCTCTAAGAACAGATAGACTACTAACAAGCTTAGTCTAGACTAGTTAAAGCACTTTAATGCCTATATAAAAACACGCACCTAAGAAGCATACTAGCAACTTCTTATTAATAGCTATAAGAGCTATTACTCTCTTAACTTCTAATAATACTGCAAAGAAGTAAATATTATTACACTTTATATACCTTTTGTAAGAAGCTAACCTCTAAGGGAATTTGCTAGTAAAATACAAGATAGATTTAATAGAGAACAACTTCTAGGGCAGAGGTTGCAGAGTTTTTATAACCTTGTTTTAGACACGTTAGCTTTGTGGCGGAGTTCTAGTCTATGCTAAGAGCACAAGCTAGAGTAGTGCCAAGGCAGTGTACACTAAGGAGCTAGCACCTAGGCCTAGCCTGTTATAGTACCCTCCTACTTATTCTCTATTTATTAATGCGCGCTCTAGTTAAAACAACTCTATTGCCTACCCTCTACTTACTGCATTCTTTGTTGCACTACTTTCTATATCTGCGCGCCTTCTTTTTATGCCTCTACTACTACTCTATTGTCTAACTGTTGTTTACTGCTATATTTAACTATAGCGCCTCCTAAGTCTCTAGTTGCTTTACGCTCGCCCACTAAGAAGGCGTAAGGCAAGTAGGTAAGTTGCTCTATTCTTACTTATAGTCTACTTATTAACTAATTATTTTACTTTGTTTAGGCCTACAGTAGTGCTTCTGCAGATCCCGCCCCTCCCACAACTTGCTTAGCTAAGAAGGCTAAGCTTACAGCAGAGGATGTTGTCCTTAAGGACAATAAGATTAAGGATGCCTTTAACAACCCTCTA